>CAUYUD010040097.1:0-10604 GCA_963575295.1 Alouatta caraya
AGAAAACCTGAATAGACCTACAAGGAACTAGTAAGACTAAAGCAGTCATCAAAAAACTCCCAACAAAGAAAAGCCTCACTGGTAATTCGTATGAAACATTTAAAGAAAAATGAACAATCCTCTTGAAACCCCTCAAGAAAAAGATACATACATATATATATATATATATATATATATATATATATATTTTTTTTTTTTTTTTTTTTTTTTTTAATTAGCTAAAACGTCTTGAATCCGCTGTTGTCCAGGCCGGAGTGCAATGGCGCAATCTCAGTTGACTGCAACCTGAGCCTCTCAGCCTCCCACGCAGCTGGGACTACAGGTACGTGCCACCACGCCCAGCTAATTTTTGTAACATTTTGTACAGAGGCTCGCCATCTTGCCCAGGGTGATCTCTAGGCTCACGCAATCCGCCTGCCTCGGCCTCCCAAAGCGATCCTTCCGCCTCAGGCTCCCATGTACTGAGACTGCAGGCCGGAGCCACCGTGCCCAGTTAGATTTAACTTTTTCTTTGAGGCAGGGTCTCACTCTGTTGCCCAGGCCAGAGTGCAATGGCAGAATCTCGGTTCACTGCGACCTGAGCCTCACAGCCTCCCGCGTAGCTGGGACTACAGGCACGTGCCACCATGCCCAGCTAATTTTTGTAACATTTTGTCCAGAGGCTCGCCATCTTGCCCAGGCTGATTGCGAACTTTCTAGGCTCACACGATTCGCCTGCCTCGGCCTCCCAAAGTGCTAGGATTGCAGGTGGGAGTCACCACAATGGCCACTACAAAAACTTTAAGATGGAACACTTTGAAACTCATTCTACTAAGCCAGCATTACACTTTGGTACAAAAACCAAATACTACAACTAGAGACCAACATCCCATCAGCAGCACGCTAGCAAACCCAGCAGCTCAAGCGGCCTTCTCACTTCAGCCTCCCGAGTGGTGGGAGTGCAGGCGTGTGCCCCCATGCCCGGCTCATTTTTTATTTTCCTTTTTTGGTAAGACACAGGGTTTCACCATATAGCCCAGGCTGGAATTTTAACTGCTTTTTATTCTCATGTCCTGGGTTAGGGTCGCTCATTCACCCGCGGGGATCCAGTACAACGGCTTACCCAGGAAGCCCTGCTTCCCGCTAAAATGCAAACCACAGTAGTCCCGTCTGATTCCGTCGACATCCCCCCACCACCTCAGTCCAGTCTGGATCCTTGTCTCCTAACGGGGGATCTTGGGGACCTCCAGAACTTCGGCCATGGGGGAATGAGGAGCGGGCTCCAGAGCCTGCTGCCGGCCGGCCGACCAACACTTGAGCTGGCGGGAATAGTGCCTCGCCGCCGTCTGGGAGGCTCAGCTGGGCCCCGACAGCCCAAGATGACAGGGCATCCAGGACAGCGCCCATTGGACATCTGAGGGCTCTCCTTCACCACGCGACCCCATGGCCACCCGGCCCGTGGCCCTGCATGACCTGAGCTTCAACCAGGAGAACCTACCCGGAGCCCGTGGAGCACATGGCCCTGATGGAATGAATTCGCAGGCGGCTAGCCATGTCTTGCAACACCTGCAAGGTACTCGCCACCGGCCTGGCCTCCTCCGGCATCTCAGCCTTTGCCTTAGCGTCCGCCATCGGTCCAATCCCTTTGGTGTCTGAAAAGCAAGCGCAGTCTCCACAGCGTCTGAAGAGCGAATGATGGCGGTGTGCTGCCTAGCACACTTATGTGATGTGGCATGGCTCCCTCCGCGTGCTGCGTGCGGCTCCCTCCGCGTGCTGCTACCTCCGCGAGCAATTCACGGGATTGGGAATGTTTGTGACTTACGTGTGCAACGTTATTGAAAATAGTCCTGTTCTCATCTTGTCTCATGCCAACAATCCCAAAAGGGCTCCCTCCGCGGATGCAGGGTCTCCTTTCCTTGCGCAAAAAGTTCCGGCACCAGCTGCGTAATGCCTCACGTGGCACTAGGTGGTGCTGCACGTGACACTTCCCTCCGCAACTGTTAAGGCAGCCCGGGAGGTATTGTTGCGATTTTCTTTTGCGGTAAATGGTCACTCTTCCCCCACAGCAGCCCGAGCTGTGTGTGTGCGTTGGGGGGTGGTGCACTCAGGGTTCTGAGACCGTGTGGCGCCTGCGCGAGCCTCCTTTCTCTTTTTAGAACGTTGTATGAGGCAAGTCCCATGTAATTGTTGAGGTGAGGTTCTCCCGTTGCCAGCCTGTGACAGGGTGACTTGAGTGAACCCTGGTAACTAGGGAATGTGCGGAATGTGCTCGCTGTGTGTCTGAAATGTCCCATGTCTAGCCTCTACGTAAGTCTCAGCTCTTTTCCCCGCCTCTGAGGTGACCCACCTGGACCCAAAATGGCTCCCAGCGGCGCCAGCTCGACAGCGCCGTGCCCAAGTCCAGACCCGCAGGAGCCCAAGTGCTGTTTCTTGGTACAAAAATGCCAAATTTCTGTGTGAGCTCAAGTCACACTGCCTGGTCAGGGCACAGGCTGAATGCCCTTGAGTACCCATGTTCTGCTGGGTTAAAGGGAATGAATGTTTAAATTTTTAATTGAGCGGCCAGGCGTGGTGGCTCAGGTCTGTAATCCCAGCACCTTGGGAGGCGAAGGTAGGTGGATCACCTGAGGTCAGGAGTTCCAGACCAGCCTGGCCAACATGGTGAAACCCTGTCTCTACAAAAAATACAAAAATTAGTCTTGGTGTCGGGCATCCGTAGTCCCAGCTACTCAGGAGTTTGAGGCAGGAGAATCGCTTGAACCCGGGAGGTGGAGGCTGCAGTGAGCCAAGATCACGCCACTGCATTCCAGCCTGGGAAACAAAAGCGAAACTCCGTCTTAAAAAAAAAAAAATGGCCGGGCGCAGTGCCGCATACTTGTAATCCCAGCACTTTGAGAAGCCGAGGCGGATGGATCACCGCCCACCGCCTCAGTCCAGTCTGGATCCTTGTCTCCTAACGGGATCTTGGGGACCTCCAGAACTTCGCCCATGGGGGAATAAGGAGTTCGAGACAAGCCTGACGAACATGGTGAAACCCCGTCTGTACTAAATACAAAAAATTTAGCTGGGCATCGTGGTGCATGCCTGTAATCCGAGGTACTTGAGAGTCTGAGACTTGAGAATCGCTTGTGCCTGGGAGATGGAGGTTGCAGTGAGCCAAGATTTTGCCATTGCACTTCAGCCTGGGCAACAAGAGTGGAACTCCATGTCAAAAAAACAAACAACCAAACAAACAAACAAAAAAAAAAACAGGCCACCTAACTTCGATGAAAAAACCCGAACCTGTTTAGATTCCCACTTTAGATTCCCACTTGCAGAGTATGTGAGAGCACATTCCGCTGCATTCTCGCCAACCCTGGACATTGTTAGGCTTTGTAATTTTTGGCGTTCCGGTGGATGAGAAAATAGTATTTAATCATCGCTTTTCGTTTACCATTCCTGATCACCTTGCAGTTACGCGTTTTTCATACGTTTATTGCCTTTCGTTTTTTGTCCTGTCTGAATTGTCCGTGGCTACCCTTTAATGTCTTTATATTGGGTTTTTTACTCTTAGTTTACTATTTGCCATTCTTTATATATTGTGTTGATTTATCTATTAGCTATATTCCAAGCATTTTTTTTCTTATTTTGTTGCTTTTATTTACTTATTTTTTGAGACAGGGTCTCAGTCTGCCTCCCGGGCCAGAGGGCAGTGGTGCGATCATGGCTCACTGCAGCCTCGACCTCCCTGGGATCAAGCAATCCTCCCGTCTCAGCCTCCTGGGTAACTGGGGCTACAGGTGTGCACCACCACTCCAGGATAATTTTTGTATTAAAAATTTTTCATAGAAATGGGGGTTTCGCCATGTTGCCCAGGCAGGTATCGACCTCTTGGGCTCAGGATATTCACCCACCTTGGCCTCTTAAAGTGCTGGGATTACAGGGGTGAGCCACCACGTCTGGTCCCTTATTTTTTTTGTTCCCCTTTTTTTTTTTTTTTTTTTTATTAATCAAGTCCCATATTTTTTCTCCCCTTGGTTATTTGGATGCTATGTACATATGGCATCTCTATTCTAGTGATTACTTCTTCTTCTGCTTCTTTTTTTTTTGAGACAGTGTCTCACTCTGTTGGCCAGGCTGGAGTGCAGTGGTAGTGGTACAATCTCAGCTCACTGCAACCTCTGCCTCCTGGGCTCAAGCAATTCTGCTGCTTCAGCCTCCCCAGTAGTAGCTGGGAGTACAGTTGTGTGCCACCATGCCCGGCTAATTTCTGTATTTTTAGTAGAGATAGGTTTTCACCTATCTCTGTTGGCCAGGCTGGTCTCCAACTTCTGACCTCACATGATCTGCCTGCATCGGCCTCCCAAAGTGCTGGGATTACAGGTGTGAGCCACTGTGCCAGACCACTTTTTTTTTTTTTTTTTTTGAGACAAAGTCTCACTCTGCCGCTCAGGTTGGAGAGCAGTAGCACGATCACAGGTCGCTGCAGCCTCTACTCGCTGGGCACAAGTGATCCTCCTGCCGCAGCATCCCGAGTAGCTAGGACCACAGGTACACACCACTGCCCTGGCATGACTTGCTTTTTAAACAGTTGTTAAATTCTTACATTTGCCAGTGGTGTACGGAATTCTTTCATGTCTAAAAATGTCTTTAACCCCATGGTTGACAGTTTGGGTGTAGAATTTTAGGCTGGGAAATCATTTTTCCCTCAGAATTTCGAAGGCAGCAATTCATTGTCTTTTTTTTTTTTTTAAATGGAGTCTTGCTCTGTTGCCCAGGCTGGAGTGCAGGGGTGTGATCTCAGCTCACTGCAACCTCTGCCTCCTGGGTTCAAGTGATTCTCCTGCCTCAGCCTCCCAAGTAGCTAGGATTACAGGTACTCGCCACCATGCCCGGCTAATATTTGTATTTTTAGTGGAGATGGGGTTTCCCCATGTTGGCCAGGCTGGTCTCAAACTCTTGACTTCAAGTGATCCGCCTGCCTGGGCCTTCCAGAGTGCTGGGATTACAGGCGTGAGCCACGGCAGCCGGCCATCACTTTATTGTCTTATAGTTCCCCGTGCTGTTGCTGAAATCTGAAGCCATTCTGACTTCTGATTCTTTGAGTGTGACCTATTTTTTTTCTTTCTGATAGTTATTCTGTCAGTGTATCGAAGGTATCAGTCAACTATCTTCTGGATTGCACTGATGCTATTGAGAAGGCAGCCTGCCATCTAAGTCACGGTTTTAAAGGTAATCGGCTTTTTTCCTCTGGCTGCTTTTGATATCTTGTGTCTAGGTGTGAACTTATTTCTGTCTTCTCTGCTTGGGATTTATTGGACTTCTTGAATTTGTGGATTTGTGTCTTTCTTCAGTTCTGGAAACTTCTTAGGGAGTACCTCTTAAAATATTGCTGCTGCTGCAGCCGGACAGGGTGGCTCACGCCTGTAATCCCAGCACTTTGGGAGTTCCAGGCAGGCAGATCACCTGATGTCGGAAGTTTGAGAACGGCCTTGGCAACATGGCGAAACCCCGTCTCTACTAAAAATACAAAAGAATTAGCTGGGCAGGGTGGCTCACGCCTGTAGTCCCAGCTACTCGGTAGGCTGAGTCTTGAGAATTGCTTGAACCCGGGCGGCAGAGGTTGGCAGTGAGCTGAGTGTGCCACTGCACTCCAGCCTGGGCAGCAGAATGAGACTCTATGTCAATTAAAAAACAATTGCTGCTGCTTTATTCTCTCTGTCTTCTCTCTCTGGCGTGACAATTGGATTTTTCTTAGACCTACTCATGCTACCTTCCATGTCTTCTATTTTTGAAGTTTCCTATTTCTTTGTGCCTCTTTGCTGCATTCTGGTAACTTTCTATAGCTCATCTGTACAATTTACTAACCGTCTCTCCAGCCATATCTAATCTGCCATTAAATTCATCTATTGAACATTTATTTATTGATTCATTTTTGAGACGGAGTTCACTCTACCGCCCAAGCTGGAGTGCAGTAGTGCAATCTCAGCTCACTGCAACCTCTGCCTCCTGGGTTCAAGCGATTCTCCTGCCTCAGCCTCCCGAGTAGCTGAAACTACAGGCTTGTGTCATCATGCCCAGCTAATTTTCGTATTTTTAGTAGAGATGGAGTTTCACCATGTTGTCCAGGCTGGTCTCGAACTCCTGATCTCAAGTGTTCCACCAACCTTGGCCTCCCAAAGTGCTTGGAGTACAGGCATCAGTCACTCCACCCAGCCTCATAATTTAATTTTTGAGATAGGGTCTCACTGTGCCACCCTGGCTGGAGTTCAGTGGCACAATCTTGGCTCACTGCAACTTCTGCCTCCCGGGTTCAAGCGATTCTCCCACCTCACCCTCCCGAGTAGCTGGGATTACACATGCATGCCACCACGCCTGACTAATTTTTGTATTTTTTTTTTTTCAAATAGACAGTGTTTCACCATGTTGGGCAGACTGGTCGTGAACTCCTTAACTCAATTGACCTACCCGCCTGAGCCTCCTGAAGTGCTGAGATTACAGGGATGAGCCACCACACCTGGTCTATATTGAACATTTAGTTTTAAAACTGTGAAATCTGGCATATATATATAAAGGTGCAGAAAACATTGAGACATGTTTTAAGAAATAACGATTGGGTGAACACACATTTAACCACTACTCAGGCCAGGCACTCCAGCCTCCGTGGTCACCCCAATCATAATCCCCTTCTCCCAATCCCCTTCTCCCTCCCGAGTGGGAACCATCGTCCTGGGGTTTCTGTTGCCACCATCCGTACTGCTCTTTCTGCTTTCTGGCCTGCGTAGTCATCCCTACACAATATCGTGTAGTTTTGCCTGCTCTTGGAACGTCTGTAAATGGAACCATATTTAGTATGGATTTTCTGTTTGGTTTCTTTTTTCAACATTATGCTTATGAAATACATTTGTGTTTTTCAAGGATGGAGTTCATTCTCACTGCTGTACAGTAGTATATTGTTGCATATACTACAATTTACTTACACTTTCTGGGCAGGTGAGGGTTGTTTCTAGTAGTTGGGTATTGGGAACATCAGTGTACCTGGGAGTATTGCCTATGAATGCAGTTGCTGGATCGTTTGGTATGCATGTCTTCAACTCTGTGATACTGTCAAGTGTCTTTCTAAGGTGGTTGTATCAATTTGCTTCCCACCGGTAATGACTGAGGGTTCGTGTTGCTCCATATCCTTGCCAACACTTATTATTGTTAGTCTGTGTAAGTTTGACCGATCTACTGGGTGCATAGTGGTATCACTTTGTGTTTTAAAAATTGAGGTATAGGCCAGACTCGGTGGCTCACACCTGTAATCTCAGCACTTTGGGAGGCCGAGGTGGGTGGATCGCTTGAGCCCAGGAGTTCGAAACTAGCCTGGGCAACATGGTGAAACCCCGTCTCTACAAAAAATACAAAAATTAGCCAGGCATGGTGGTGCACACCTGTAGTCTCAGCTACTCAGGAGGCTGAGGTGGGAGGATGGCTTGAGCTTGGGAAGTCGAGGCTGCAGTGAGCCATGGTGGTGCCACTGCATTCCAGCCTGGGAGACAGAGCGAGACTGTCTCAAAAAGAATTGAGGTACTAATATGATTTACTTACAGTAAAATACCCAGAACCAAGCTGTCTATTACAGTGTAATCACTTCTGACTTGACCCTGGGAGAGCATTTTCAAATCACACACTATCTGGAAGGCACTTACAGTTTCAAAGTAGAAATATGCCAGGCGCGGTGGCTCACGCCTGTAATCCCAGCACTTTGGGAGATCAAGGCGGGCAGATCACTTGAGGTCAGGAGTTCGAGACTCGCCTGATCGACATGGTGAAACTCTGTCTCTACTGATAATACAAAAATTAGCTGGGTGTGGTGGCACACGCCTGTAATCCCAGCTATTTGGGAGGCCAAGGCATGAGAATTGCTTGAACCCAGGAGGCGAAGGTTGCATTGAGCTGAGATTGTACCACTGCGCTCCAGCCTGGCCGACAGAGTGACTCGGTCTCAAAAGTAGAAAGAGAACAGAGGCTGCCCCTGAGCTGTCCCTCGTCTTCCTCTCCTAGCTCCTTGCTCCCCAGTCTGCCCTGGTGGGCTGGGTTCCAGCTATGCTGCTCTTGCTATTTTTTATTTTAGAGGTAAGAAAACTGTGTCTCAGAGTAGTTTATTAACTTGCTCAAGGTCTCAGAGTGGGAGAGCCAGAATTTGAACAGGGCTCTTTGTCAAAGGCAGTGTTACCCCTCACCACGTGAGAGACTCCTTTTGTGTTAGAAAATTCTCTAGGGAGAATTTTCTACCCTAGACTGTCCGCTCTGTGAGATCAAGGAATGTGTCTGGCTTCTGTACCACATGGTAGGCACTCGGGAAAATGCGTGGAATGAATGATTGGATGGATGAATTAACCTGTTAGGATGCAAATCTCTCTGCCTACCTCTCCTGTCTCCCTGGGAGTAGCAATACAGCAAGCTGTAAGGGTTAACAGAAATGAGTTTATTCTGTACTTTACAAGAACAGTTCTTTATGAATGAGACCCACAGTTGGTCATTTTTGGAAGATAATAGGAGTGTGGGGCGGATGCAGAAGGGAGTCTGGCCACCTGTGGGTCGCAGTCAGGTGCCCAATTAGAGCAAGGAGTCAGACACCGAAAAGAGGGGAGGGGGTCCTGAAGATGAACGTCGCCTCTCCAGTCTGTGTCAGGCCCATCTTGAACGCACAAACCTTGCATGTGTAAGTATCCATACATAAGTGGAAGTATTTTATGAAGTCATAACGTGTCCAATTCTCCCACACTTTGCAGCTCACAGGGCACTGTCCTGTGCGTTCTTGTTTCCCAGTGTAGGCGGAACACACCAGGAGCCCCAGTGCAACCCTCCCCTTCAATGTGCCTTCCTGCAGGTCTCTGTCATCCAGTGAAGACGGCCCCAGTGGCCCGTCCAGCCTCTCAGATGGGGGCCTAGCCCAGAACTTACAGGACAGTGTCAGACGCCACATCCTCTGTCTCTCAGAGCAGCTGAGAGTAGAGAAGGCCAGTCAGGATGACAATACTGTGAGCTACCTCAAGCTGGTACCCACGGCAGACCGGCACCAGGCGCCACACATCCGGCAGGCCTTCGAGACAGTGAACCAGTGCGCCTCTGCCACCGTCGCCCAGATCGAACACAGGCTCCGCCAGTGTCACCAGAAGCTCCAGGAGATGGAGGAAGGCCGCAGGCCCAGGGGCTTACTGCTGATGGCAGAAAGCAACCTAGCCAACTGCGAGCCGCCCAGTGAGAAGGCCCTGCTTTCAGAGTGCCCCAAGCCGGGTGGGGAAGACGGGCCCGCCAACCTGCCTGATGCCAGCAGACCCTTCACCCTGGAGAGTCGCTTCCCAAGCTTGCAGCAGGGGACAAAGAGACGTATCCGCTCAGAGGCAAAGGATGTGGCCCAGCAACGAAAGCTGCTGTTGCAGAAGGTGGAGGAAGAGCTCGAGGAAGTCAAGAAGTTGCGTGCCAGACTCCAGGTGTCCCATCGCAGCCTGAAGGAGAGGTCTCTGACCGACCTGGAGCTGTTGCTGGAGTCCCTTCAGGAGGAGAAATGTAGGTGAGGCTTTGGGGACTGGAAGCAGAGGAGGAACCACTCCTGGGAGCCACGTGTGAGAGGGTAAAAGGGAGCCAGGACATGGGCCTGGAGAGCAGGCTGAGGGGCCAGTTGGAATAGCTAGGCCCCTCCCTGCAGTCCCACACCTGCCTTGACCCTTGCTGGTGAAAATGCTCCAGCTCAGCGGCCCCTGCCAGGTGGTTGCAGTGGCACAGCGGCTGGCCCTGACTCCAGTGGCAGGAGACAACACGGGGGCGGCGAGAGTCCGGCAGACACCTGGCACTAGTCAGGGAGGCGGCGTCCTCTGGCCCCAATCTGCTGGGAAGGGGGAGTCAGGACTAGAGTCGCCTCACCAGCTCTGGTCTCTTCACCTAGCTGAGCTGGGTCACAGGTCGGGTCTTAGATACTTACTTGAAAAATGACTGCCTTCCTTCTGGTGAATGCTTGCTCTGCACTGTGCGGTAGCTCGATTTTCTTTCCCTCTAAGATGGGGTTAGGGCCCACCAATTAGAAGACGAAAAAGGCAAGCCCAGTCTCTCAACAGATTCTTTCCATTCCTACTGGGAGCGTTGTCTGGGTTTCCACGAGCCCTCAGGGGGTGCTGCATTGTGTCCCCTCACCTCCATCTGTGGCTGATTAACTCCAGTCCCTCTAGTGGCCTGACGAGGGAGGCAGCGATTCCCTTAGGTGAGCCAGGAGTCCCAGTATTTGCATGGAAAGAAGAAGCCCGCAGTCCTTTTAGTGCCTACCCGGTGCACGGCAAGAAGCAAGTGGGAATCGTCCTCTAGTTTCCCCAGGGACATCTTGTCAGTGTTTACATGGCCTGAGAATCTGTGAAATGACAATCAAACAACATTACCGGGAAACCATTGCCAAGGAGATGACCAGTCGGAGTTGCATTTTGGAGGTTATTTTCTTTTTTTTTTGAGACGGAGTTTCGCTCTTGTTGCCCAGGCTGGAGTGCAATGGCGCGATCTCGGCTCACTGCAACCTCCGCCTCCTGGGTTCAAGCAATTCTCCTGCCTCAGCCTCCCAAGTAGCTGGGACTACAGGCACGTGCCACCATGCCCAGCTGATTTTTGCATTTTAG
>CAUYUD010040098.1:0-15878 GCA_963575295.1 Alouatta caraya
CTGGGCATGGTGGCACCCGCCTGTAGTCCCAGCTACTTGGGAGGCTGAGGCAGGAGAATTGCTTGAACCCAGGAGGCGGAGGTTGCGGTGAGCCGAGATCGCGCCATTGCACTCCAGCCTGGGTAACAAAAGCGAAACTCCATCTCCAAAAATAAAAAAAAAAAAAAAAAAAAAAAAAAAAAAGAAAACCCTGAGAGGCTGAATCAGGGAGGCAGCCAGGATTAGAGAGAATCTTGAGAAGGGAGGAGGGCTCAGTTTCTCTGTGTATAAAATGGGCGTGCCATCTAGCCCTGACTGGCAGAAATTTGTTGAAGTTTCCAGATTTCTACATAGAACTGAGGCCAGACCCAGAGACACCTGAGCATCAGGGGTTCCTGCCTCCTGCCCTCCAGCACTGCTGCCCTCCTCCTCGCCACCTGCTTGCCCGCTGAGGCGCCAGGATGCATCTCTGAGTCCAAGTTTGACTCAAAAGCCCAAAATGGTCTTTGCTTATCACAGATGGAATCCAGATGAAACAGCCAAAAGAACTCTTTCTTATTCCTTTCTGCATAAGTAGAAGCTGGGTTAGATTTCTCCATCCATCCATCCATCCATCCATCCGTCCATCCATCCATCCATCCATCCATCCATCCATCCGTTCATCCATCATGCTTTAACCATTTCTCAGGCACCTACCCCTTGCCCAGCCTGGGCACACAAACATGATTCCTGAAACAACATTAAGGGCAACGAAGGACGACCTGTTTGGGCAAGTCATCATTTAAGACGGGAGAGGAAAATACAAAATGAGGTGGAGGAGGGAAAGGCCAGGTTGCGGGGGAAGAGGCATTTAGCCAGTCTACAGGATGAGTAGGGCTGCCTAGGGAAGAGCTGGGCAGTCTGGGCAGAGGAAATCAAACCAGCAAGGGTAAGGAGGTGAGAAAGGGCAGACCTGGCCCGGGGCAAAAGGGAACCTTCCCCAGGACATTATGTTAAGTGAACTAAGCCACTTGTGAAAAGACAAATACTACAGGATTCCAATTCTATGAAGCACTGAGAGTAGTCACATTCACAGAGACTGAAAGTAGAATGGTGGTTGCCAGGAGCTGGGGGAAGGTGGAAGAGGAAGTTGTTGTTTAATGGGTGTAGAGTTTCAGTTTTGCAAGATGAAAAGCATTCTGGACATTGTTTGCAAACAATGTAAATGTATTTAACACCACGGAGCTTCGGAGCTTCGCATTTCAGAGTGGTTTGGATGGTAAATTTTATGTTATGTGTATTTGACTACAATTTTTTTAAAAAAATAACCATGCGCACACACCAAAAAAAGTAAGCCTTCCCCAGAGAGAATGCGGGAGGGGAGGCAAGAAATAGGAGGGGGTGGGGACATTAGGTGGTGGAAGATCCTAAAACCTTGGGAAGGCCCACAGAGCCACCTCGGATTCAGATTCTTCTTCATAGAAAGTCGGAGGGAGGGAAAGAAAGGAGGAAGAGGAGTGTGAGGGAAGTATTGAAAGGACTCGGGATAAACAGACCAGGAAGATTCTGAGCATAGACCCTGCTTGCGGGGGATGGGGCTGGGATGCGTGCACCAAGGTTGGCCCTAGGGCAGAAGCAACTGGACCCCTATCTTGTATCATCTCTGTGGGTCGCTTCAAATATGCCAGGGAAGAGAGCTGCTTTTACTGAGTCACTAAGCTCCAAGACCTCAGACCTGGCAGAAGCAAACCACCGCCTCCAGACCCACGCCGGTTGGCCATAACCAGCCACTGAGGCAAAGGTTTCCAGGTAGCCTCTGCCACCTACCCTCTCCTCAAAATGGCCATACTGTGGTCTTTCCTAACATGAATTACAGAGTTGCAGACTATGAAATCTGGGAGATGACTTATCCGCCCCACTACCCTAATCATACAGATGGGCACACTGACACCCAAACAGAAGGGATTTGCTGAGTTTCACTTAACAAGGCAGGCTCCTAGAACTCTTTGCCTCAGCTTCTCTTTGGGGGAGCTGAAGAAACTGATTTTTAATCATTGCAAAGGAAGCCTGCTATATACTTTGGGACCTGAAGCTGGGCTGGCTAATACCACTTTTAGACCTGCCATCTTTTACTTTACGAAAATGATGCATTCCACTCAATGTAACTTCAAGTGAGCTTTTTTGAATGAAACCTCTGCTGTCTATAAATGCTCTCTGTAGACTCAGAACTGTACTACAGTTTTAGGGTACAGAATTCCCTAGTTCCCTAATGTAATGCATTTAATCTCTGAGCCAGTCCCAGGACATGTTTACTAGGGGAAAGTGTGGATAGAATTCTGAGGTTCAGATCTCAACACTTACTCACTAACCATGTGATCTTGGGTGACTTTCCTTACGTTCTCTTAGTCTTGGATTCCTCATCTGTAATAATTATATCTACTGACAGAGCCACGTAGAGTGCCTAATATCCAGTGGCTGCTCAATGAAGATTGACATTAATAATGAGGCTGATGATGATGATACTGGATAATGATGGTGGTGATGGAGGTCGTGATGGTAATGTTGGTGATGCTGCTGCTGGTGGTGGTGGTAATGGTGATGGTGATGGTGGTGATGCTGGTGGTGGTGGTAGTAGTGATGGTGATGGTGGTGATGCTGGTGGTGATGCTGGTGGTGGCGGTGGTGACTGTGGTGCTGGTGGTGACAGTAGTGGTGGTGATGATGGTGGTGGAGATGAAGGTGATCATGATGGTGGTGGTGATGATGGTGGTGGTGACTATGGTGGTGACTGTGGTGATGGTGATGACAGTGATGGTGGTGGTGACTGTGGTGATGGTGATGATGGTGATGGTGGTGATAGTGGTGGTGACTGTGGTGATGGTGATGGTGGTAGTGACTGTGGTGGTGGTGATGATGGTGATGGTAGTGACTGTGGTGGTGATGATTGTGATGACAGTGATGGTGGTAGTGACTGTGGTGATGGTAATGATGGTGATGGGGTGGTGACTGGTGGTGATGATGGTGGTGGTGATGGGGGTGGTGACTGTGGTGGTGGTGATGGTGGTGGTGGTGGTGACTGTGATGATAGTGATGATGGTGATGGTGGTGGTGGTGGTGACTATGATGATGGTGATGGTCGTGGTGACTGTGGTGGTGGTGATGATGGTGATTGTGGTGGTGACTGTGGTGTGGTGATGATGGTGATGGTGGTGACTGTCATGATGGTGATGATGATGGTGGTGACTGTGATGATGGTGATGGTGGTGGTGATGATGGTGTTGGTGGTGACTGTGGTGGTGGTGGTGACCATGATGGTGGTGATGATGGTGATGGTGGTGGTGACTATGGTGGTAGTGATGATGATGATGGTGCTGATGGTGGTGGTGACTGTGGTGGTGGTAATGGTGGTGGTGAATGTGGTGGTGGTGATTGTGATGACAGTGATGGTGGTAGTGACTATGGTGATGGTGATGATGGTGATGATGGTGATGGTGGTGGTGACTGAGGTGGTGGTGACTGAGGTGATGGTGGTGTCGGTGATGGTGGTAGTGACTGTGGTGGTGATGATTGTGATGACAGTGATGGTGGTAGTGACTATGGTGATGGTGATGATGGTGATGATGGTGATGGTGGTGGTGATTGAGGTGATGGTAATGATGGTGATGGTGGTAGTGACTGTGGTGGTCGTGATGGTGATTGAGGTGATTGAGGTGATGGTGATGATGGTGACTGTGATGATGGTGGTGGTGGTGACTGTGATGATGGTGGTGATGGTGATGGTGGTGGTGACTGTGGTAGTGGTGACTGTGGTGATGGTGATGGTGGTGGTGACTGTGGTGATTGGTGATTGGTGGTGGTGATGATGGTGACTGTGATGATGGTGATGGTGGTGGTGACTGTGGTGGTGGTGATGATGGTGGTGACTGTGGTGGGGGTGGTGATGATGGTGGTGACTGTGGTGGTGGTGATGATGATGGTGGTGACTGTGGTGGGGGTGGTGATGATGGTGATGGTGGTGACTGTGGTGGTGGTGGTAACTGTGATGGTGGTGATGATGGTGATGGTGGTGGTGACTGTGATGATGGTGATGACAGTGATGATGGTGATGGTGAGGGTGGTGGTGACTGCGGTGGTGGTGACTGTGATGGTGGTGGTGACTGTGGTGGTTGTGGTAGCAGTAGTGGTAGTGGTGATGGTGGTGATGGTGGTAGTGGTGATGGTAAGACAGTTCTGAGGAGAGTCCTGAATTTCCCATCTCCCATTGGATAACACCAAGACCCAGGGTCAGAAAGAATGGATTCCAGCCTGACAACTCTTTGATATAAGAGCGTCTGGGCCGTCTGCAAAGGGAAGCTGTGCCTCCCATTGTAAGTCTTAATTAAAAAGGTAAACAAGGCTGGGTGTGGTGGCTCATGCCTGTAATTCTAGCACTTTGGGAGACCAAGGTGGGTGGATCACTTGAAGTCAGGAATTCAAGACCATCCTGGCCAACATGGTGAAATCCTGTCTCTACTAAAAATACAAAAATTAGCTGGGTGTGGTGGCATACGCCTGTAGTCTCAGCTACTTGGGAGGCTGACACAGAATGGCTTGAACCTGGGAGGTGGAGGTTGCAGTAAGCTGAGATCCTGCCACTGCACTCCAGCCTGGGCGACAGAGCGAGACTCTGCCTCAAAAAAAAAAAAGAAGAAGAAGAAAGTAAACTAAAGGCTTGCTCCCTGAAAACAGACACGGTCTCCCTTCTCTTGAGACTCCCTGCACCCTGAGTCAATGGGAATGAATAGGCACATAGAGATAGGATCTCCCAGAATGGGAAGTTCTGGATATCACATATCCATGTGCTCCACCTAACGGAATCTTCATCCTCGACCTGCTTTCAATTTTTCCATAGAATTTAGCATCTTTGGGCCAGGCATAGTAGCCAACGCCTGTAATCCCAGCACTTTGCAAGGCTGAGGTGGGCAGCTTACCTGAGGTCAGGCATTTGAGACTAGCCTGACCAACATGGCAAAACCCTGTCTCTACTAAAAATACAAAAAAAAATTAACCAGGCATGGTGGCAAATGCCTGTAATCCCAGCTACTCAGGAGGCTGAGGCAGGAGAATCCCTGGAACCAGGAGGTGGAGGTTGCAGTGAGCCAAGATCACCGCCGTTGTACTCCAGGCTGTCTGCAAGACAAAAGCAAAACTCCATCTCAAAAAAAAAAAAAAAAAAAAATTTGCATTTTCTAGCATACATTATAATCTACTTATGTTCTATGTTTAGTGTTTGTCTGTCTCTACCCACCTCTCCCACTAGAAGATAAACTTCAGAGGACTGGAGTTACTGTTTGGTTCACTGCTGGATTCCAAATGCCTAAAATAGTGTCTGGAACACAGTAGGTGCTCAAGAAATATCTGTTGAAGGAACAAATGCTAAAGGGAAGGGATTGATGGAACAAAAGTTTCCTGGGTCAGGCCCAGCTTCCTGCCTTGTTACCTGGTTTCTCCTCAAACAAACAGAGGTGGGTGGGGAGTGGCTCTGAGCACCCAGCCTGCAGGCTTTCAGACTGGGTCCAGGTTGGGCTGTGGGTGAGAGGGCGCAGTGCTCAGCCTGGCAGTTGATCTCCCCGTGGCCATGGCATTCAAGGGGCCTGAACCCTGGGTCTCTGCATCCCTGCTGAGCCAGAGGCTGAAGCCTGAGGAGAAGACCCTGGATCTAGAGTTCGAAGTTTTGAGCGTGGGGTTTAATGAGGGGGGTAGATACGCCCTGAGACTGTCAGCTGAGAACCCCCTGCAGGCGGGCTCTGGGGCTGGGGTGCAGTTGCAAGTGAATGATGGTGATCCCCTCCATGCCTGCTCTGTTGTCACTGATGTCATTGAGCAGCAGGAACCTGGCCAGAGTCTCACCCTCACCAGGAACAAGTTTATCTTTACTTTGCCCAAAGGTATGAAGTGGGGGTGGGGCTTGGGGGAGAGAAAGACCCCGGAACCCCTGCCTCGGCCCCACTCTGGGACCCCAGAGAGCCTCAGGAGAACTGGGAGGGGTGGGGTCAGAGCTCCAGACTGCATCCCAAAGCTCTGCCGGTGTGACCTTGGGAAAATTCTGGGCCTCTGTGACCCGCGCCTCCTTCAGTGTGGCATGGGGACGCTGATGCCCATCACGCGACGTCAGGTGAGAAGGAAATGGAAGCGCAGATGAGAGATGGCTTTGTAAATGTAAATGTGCTGATCACATAGTGGGTTTGGGGGCCAGTCCTCAGCCGTGGCATCACACTGAGTAACGTTAGACTCAGCCCCCTGAGTGCCTGGCCTTGAGCCCCACTTGGTTGTGGGTATGGGGGGGTGGACAGAAATGAGGGGACCCAGGGCCCAGGATGCCTGGGCCCTGCCTGCTGGAACTTCCAGAGCAGGTAAAGAGGCTGGAACTCCAAGCAGAGAAAAGTAAAGTGAGCTGGAATGAGAAGGAGATCTATGCCTAGACTGTGAGGCCACCCCAGCAGGCTGCCTGGAGGAGGAGGGATGTGGGGAAATGGGGAAATCAGGTCGCAGACTTTAAGTGGCCATAAATCAGGGGCAGGCTGACCTCTTCCCCAGTCTAGGAGTCTAGGGTGCTGGCAGGACCTGGGATCATCCCTCCCTTCAGGCTAAACAGGCTAAGCCCTCCCTTCTTCACCCCTGCCAGGTGGGCTTATATTGGGCATCAGCAAAGGGAGGGAGCCATGGGTGGGGCCTAGGAGGGAGTCGCCCACCAGGGAAATCTTAGCCAAGCCTGCTTGGCTTCCACTTAAGGGCTGGGCAGCCCAGGTTTCCCCCAGGCCCTGCCTGTTCTCCTAGTCCCCCAGCAGATGCAGAGAAACCTGAGACCATCTCTGAGCCCCGTGTTCCCTCATCCAGGTTTCTGCAAGAATGATGGGCAGCATGACGCTCAGCTGCGCGTGGAGGCACTGAGGCTGGACGAGCCCTCAGGACGGACGACCCAGCGGGTGGGTGAGGCCATCTTCCCCATCTACCCGAGGCCGGACCAACCCCGCATGAACCCGGATGCTCAGGATCATGAGGACCTGTACCGCTACTGTGGCAACCTGGCTCTGCTCCGGGCCAGCACGGACCCCACAGCCCGCCACTGTGGGGGCCTGGCCTACAGCGTGGCCTTCCACGTGCACTGGGACCCTCAGCCCCCAATCTCAGACAGCCCTCCGGGGGCCGGCCGGCCAGAACTGATGTCACCATGCCCAGAGCCCCAGCTCCCCAGGCTGCAGGTGGGTGCTTCCCGGGTCCTAGTTCAGATTCTGAGCTCACTGGGCACAAGACCAGCCTCCCTGATAAGCCAGGCTGGCCCCCTGTCCTGAGCTGAGCAGAGCAGCAGAGGAGCTCCCAAGGCTGCCACATTCAGTCTGGGGAACATGCAGTCTGAGAATGAACACGGGAGTCCCAGTGTGAAGGGGCAGACAGAAAATGGACAAAGGCCACACAAAGCAAGTAGCCAACTAAGTGGGGTTTCTTTTGCCCTGTGGGTTAGTGACCCCTGAGGCCCTTCAGTTCCCAACCTTATTCTCACCAGATTTTGCGGAAGGCCCCAAGTGACCAGGGGACACAAGTCTCCTCTCTGTGCCCATCCTCAAGCCCATCCAGCATCCACCCTGACCAGGAGGGGCTCAGCCCTAACCCAGGACCCAGGTGAGAGGGTCTAGTCCTTATCCGAAATATAGGCGGCTTCGCCCCTATGGCCATGCTCTGTGACCAGAGAGCGTGTCTAGTAGGCCTCATGGCCAGCACAGATAGAAGCTGGTAGAGCGAGTAGTAGCCCATTTGGCAGGTGGAGAAACAGGCCCAAGGTATGCTTGACTCCAGTTAATGTCAACAGCATTTCCTGGAGACCTCAGTGCGTAACAGTGCACAGGATCTGAAACCGATCAGCCCCTAAGCTCAGGGGGTCACCTGGCTTGAAGACAGTTGGGTAGAGTGAGGGCATCATCCATGGTCCCGTAGGGCATGGCTGGCAGGAGAGTTCTGGTGAGGGAGAGTGCATGTCAGATTTTGGTGCCTAGGAATGGCTTCTTGGAAGAGGGGTCACTGGAGGTGAATCTTCCCATTCATTCATTCATTTACTCTTTAATCCATTCATTCATCCATCAAACATTTGTTAAATGCCAACTCTGCCGACTGCATGCTACGAGGGTAAGATTTAGGGACGGCAGTCTTGGGCTCTGGGGAGGGTGTTCCAGGAGGAGGGACCACAATGCACTGGGTAAGGAGAAGGGAGAGGTTTGGCTGGCAGCAGAGGATGCGCTGAGGGTGGAGCGTGGAGTTGACAACCAGAGGCACCTGGCCCACCTGTGGAGCCTCTCTCCCTGGGGATGGGAGAAAGTGGAGGGGGTCGAGGGCACCAGAGCAGAACAGCAGAGGTGGGTGTTCATTCCAGGAAGTAGTAGGGAACACCAGAGGGGTTTGTGCGGGAGAAAGGCCAGATCCGAGCTGTGGTTTAGGCCAAGCGATAGGGCAGCATGTACCAGGATAACTACGAGGATGACCAGGGATCAGCTTCTCTTGCCCAGTCACTCAGCCTGTTGACACGGCCCACTGTGGACTCTGTCCATTAATTCATGTATCCGTCAATCAACATATACTTTTGACCACTTCCTGCACGCCCAGGTCTGTGCTGGGTGCTGAGCCTGTAAAATGAGAGGCATGTCACCTGCATTCCTAGGTGACATTCTGTTCCCTTAGACTGCAAGCTCCCTGACTTCAGGGCCTGGTGTCCTACGGTTTATCAGAGGACTAGACAGGAGCTGTGAACTCAGGAGAAGCTGTCTCCTGCTCTCCAGGTCCCAGAATGCCCTGGCCACCGGAGCCACAGGCCACGTGGACGGTGCTCTTCAGGCTGCAGTTCTGAATGTGTGCGAGGGAGGGGAAAGGAGACTGGCGAGATGGCTGAGTCGAACTCAGCAGCTCTAATTTCTGTTATTTAAAGCCATCATCTCCCCACCATGCTCCCTCTTAAAGTGTCAGATGTCTGCTTCTACCGAGACAAGAAAATGGCTTTCAAGGGAGAGGAAAATCGCTTCCCTGGGGGAGGGGGGAGAGAGTCGGCAATCATAACCCTGGCGACAACGCCAGGAAGCACGAGGAAGCAGACAATGGAGACGGGTCCTTCAGAGAATGCAGGGGCTATTTCAGCTCTGGAGGACTCTCTCTAGCGGTTCAGGCTAAGGAAGGCAGACGCCTTTCTGGTGCTGCGACGTGGAGGCTCAAAGGCACAGCTGGAAGGACAGAAGCAAGACCGGGCTGTCAGCGAGCAATATTCACATCAAAGCTAGGGATGGAGTTCTGGCTCCAGATGCAGATGTCTAGGCTCAAGGTCACCTCTTCCAGGAAGCTTTCCCAGCTTTGATTTTTATCCCTCCCAAGTCCTGACTGTTATCAGACATTTCAACAATTGGATCTATTTCATTCAGAACTTGGTTGTCGGCTCACAAGCTGTTCTCCAGTTTGTGTAGTGTGTGGCACTGTTTTTTCCACCAGATCGGATGATGGTCACTGATGATGGTCATGGAGGGGCAGTGGAGCAGGGAGCATAGGAATGCAATGATCAAGCTGATCTGGAATGAAGAGGGAGCAGAAGGCAAGGCTCAGTGTGAGACCAGGGTCAGGGCTCCGTGCAGACTTCCACGACTGGCTTTGAATCAGAATCACTTTGCTTCTCAGCCATGGCCCATGGGTCACACAGCCCTAAATGGCCATGCCAATGCTGGTCACAGCATTCTCTAGTCCTGGAGACTCGGACACTAAAACAAGTGTGAGCAATAAAATTACGGACAGTGAACACGTTTCCTTCTGCAGTCCCCAAGCCTCCTCCTCTGTGTGGGTGGGGAGGTGGTGGTGGGAGGGAGTATACTCCATGAATATTTCCAGCAGCACAGTCACAGGCTCCAAGACAGAGGTCACTCCCTGAGCCCTTGACCCAAGAACGGGAGTGCTGGGAGCTTGCAGGCATGGGCTGCAGAGGGAGTTAACCCACCTGGAGGGGTAACTAGCTCCAGCCAGAGCAGCAGCCCTCTGGAGACGGACATGCAGGGTGCTTCCTTTCTGGGTAAAGCTCCACTAGATTTGTCACCCCCCTCCCCATGCTGCCTCCTGTCACTTCTTGGCAGGTTTGAGCTCCCAGAGGGTCTCCTTCCCCTGGGTAAAGGGGAGTTTATCAGACCAGAATGAGGGTGGCCTGTTCGGTGCTGGGCAGAGCACCCTGGGCTGAGGAAAGCAGGAAGGTCTTGGCCAAAGCCGGCAGAAAGGCCATCAGGTGTGACTCCGCTGGATATTTTTAGGGGAAAGTGATGCCTCTTGGAGGGACTGGGGAGGGCACGGTGACCACACAGCTGTGGGCCTGGAGCAGGGCTCTCAGGAGCCACCACCTTCCTGGTACCTCACTGCCCGCTCGAAGAGATCCCTGAAGTGGACTGACAACTTCCCACAGGCAGAGCTGTTCAGGAGGGAAACTGGAAATTCCCAGGGGTGAAATCGAATTTTAAGGTCCCTTGCTAGTAGTTCTGGGAGCCATCCTGGGGGCTTCCTCACTAGAGGGCCTGGAGCTCTCTCCCTCCCAGCTCTGAGCTCTGGGAGGGGGAGGAGGAGGAGGGGTGCGGTGGGCTCCCTCCCCTGGCATTTACCTCTTCCCAACAATGGCAGTTTTGTTTCATAGAAGCGATTTCGTTTCCCAGGAGCCTTTTAAATGAGCTTTCAAGGTTTTTTTTTTTTTTTTTTTACAAAAACATTCTTTCTGTTTAAAACACCTTTTTTTTCCGCCCTGGAGGGGAGAAAAGAAGAAAGGCTAATAAAGCAATCACCAAATGCCGAGCACCTGTCTCTAAGCCTGTGCATTCTGATTGTGAATTTGGCACCCACTGGCTGGGGGGGCTTTCATTAAGGAGAAGTGAAGGGGAAAGGAAAGCGGCCACGGAGCTGTTGCGAACGGCTTGCCCAGCGTCCCCTCTGCCACCCCTGCCCCCATCCCACCCCGCCCCCTCCGCCAGTGTGTCTCTGGTCCCAATTCCGGTTGGAGCTCCAGGCCGGTGCTCTCCCAGCCCCAGGCATCCTCTTGCCTTTAAGGCCCAAGCACTCCGTCCTCGCTTCCTCCCCACACCCCCCGCCCCGTGCTCTGCTTTTAAATTCATTATGCCTTTTATTGCTCGCGATTGCGTACACTATTTCTATTGCCCTGGAGACTGGAATGGTTCAAGCAGGGAGAGACGCACGATGTGGATTTCATTAACTTTACTCTTTACTGCCCGTTCAATCCCAAGGGTGCGGCGCAGGGGTGTGAGTGGGGGCCGGTCTGGCTGGGGAACCGGGCACCTCTTCGTGCACGCCCCGTCCGCTCAGTGCTGGACCCTGGGGTTAGCTGGCTTCCCTCGTCTTGTATAGCCTCCCCTTCTGCCTCTCCCTCTGCTCTCCTGGGGAGAGGAATTGTCACTGGCCCATCTCACAGGTGGGCAAAGAGAGGCTCTAGAAGGCGATGCTTTGGCTGCTACCAACAATGTGGTGGGAGGCGGGGAAGGTGAGAACAGGTTAGATCAGGACTGCCAGCTCCCTCCCAGGCTGATGTGCCCCCCACTTGGGCACTGGGACCCCAGCTTCCCCCTCCTCCTCCTTTGCTGTGCTTCACCAAACGCAGAGGACTGGAGGCCGGTCAGCTCCTCCTTGCAAATGAGGCAGTTTTATGGGCTTTAGAAAAACACTCCAATTGTTCCCTCAATTACCCTGGAGCAGATTGAATATATTAATCTCTCTCTTAACTCGAGTTAGAGACTCTGCTGCCGCCCCTCCCCCAGCCACCAGCGCCCCTCCACAGGCACGTGCCAGAGATTGACTCCCAGCCCCCACCCTCTGGGCCTCAGCGCCCCCCAGCAGGTCAGCCCTTTCCAGGCAGTGTGTTTCTGCTGAGGCTGTGCCCACTGCCAGCATGCACACACACACACACACACACACACAGAGGAACACACAAATACACACATACACATACACACACATACATGCACATACACACACGAACACACATACACACACGCACACGTCAGACAGCTGCTTTACATTTCTCCATCAATTTCCATTGATTTTTCTCCTCTGCCACTATTTGGAAGAGCCTTTTCCTTGAGTAAACGTGACCATGGGGGCTCCCCATTGAGTAGAGAGCGGGAGGGGGACTGCAGGCAGCTCCCCCTTCTGCTCCTTTGACAACTGCCTCCAGCTTAAACACACTCTGCCCCAGGCAGCTGAGCCCCGTTAAAAGCTACCTGAGGTTTCCCTTTGTAGCTCGATTTTCTTTTATTTCAGGGGAACAAAGGCACTGTCACAGCGTTCTCAGAGAGTGCTGTCACCCACGCAGGGAGGAGTGCAGACCGGCACCGTGGCGTAGAAAGAGGTGGGGCAGGCAGGTGCTGGCCCTGGGGAGGGTGAGGTGGGGGGCACTTCCTGCCCCACCTCACCCCTGCACCCCACCACTCTCCCTGTCAGGGAGAGAGGCCAGGGGCTAAATACATCAGGATCACCCTGCTGGCTCCCTTTCCTTCTCCCAGTGCACTGAGACACTCTCCGTTGATGGGGTCCCTGAAAGAGAGCCCAGAGGTCCTGGGCAGCGTGGATGAGACTCAAAAAAGCAGCTGGGAGAGTCCCATATTTGTGTCCTTGCCCAAGCTTCCAGATTTCCACATCATCCATATATGCTTTTGGGGTACTACCAGGGTCTGTGCGGGGAACTCAGCAGGGTGGGGGATGGGAGAGATTTGGGCTTCAGCCAGCTTAGGGGTGAGAGGCAGGTATATGGAAGTCAGGAGGACCTGGATGCTGACTGGGCTGTGGCATTGATTAAGTAGCGTTTGACCTCGTGCAGTTTATATAACTTCCCCCAACCTCCACTTCCACATCTGTAAAATGGGAGAGAGCAATTCCTGTGCCCTTTACTGCTGGCAAGACAAAATGACCTAGTGTACAATTAGCCTTGCCCTGCAGTAAGTGGTTAAATAAATTCCTGCTGTTCTAGTCATGAGTTGGGATGCTGTACTGGGCAAAGAGGATGGGTCTGGGTCTCGGTTTCTGCACCTAGAAAACAGGGTTGCTCCTTCTTGCCCAGACAGTATCCCAAGAGAGGGGTGTTAGGAGCTTGTGAGTCTCACTATGTCTGGGCCCAGATACCAGGTTGCAGGGTGGAGAAGGCCAGCCCAGCCTGGGTGCTAGTCTGGGAAGAGGCTGCATTCGCAGATTGCTGTAACTGAGCACAACAGATGGCTCTGCTGTCCTCCCTCATCTCTGCCTTTCCCCACCCCAGCCAGGGGCTGCCACTGACTCACACCTCCTGGAGGCGTGTTTATGTGTGTGTGTGTGTGTATGTGTGTGTGTGTGTGTGTGAGAGAGAGAGAGAGATGTGGGGGGAGATGGAGAGGAAGGGGGTGCCTGCCTCTGATGTCTTCCCAGCCAGACCAGCCCCAGCCCCAGTGAGCAGCTGATGGGCTCCAGGAGGGCAGGGCATGTGATGGCCTTCTCATCTTCAGAAATTATCTTCACAGTGAAGGAAGCAGGAAGATGCAGGAAGGCCCAGGGACGATTACACCCATGGAAAGTGGACATGCCCCCAACTCCTGAATGCCCTCCACCCACCCCCAACTCCATCCACACTCATGGATGCTGAGACACACAGGGACACACAGGCATGCACACATACGTGAGTATACACAGACCTCCAGCATCCTCGACATGCAGAGACCCCCCACCCCCGCCCCCATCGCGATGACAGATTCACACCCAGACGCCAATAGACATGCCAGGGAATTGCACATCCTCCCACACCACAGCCCCGCCCCTCCCCGCCCCTCCCTGGATCTCCTGCATCTTCCCGGGTCCATCTCTGCACAACACCCCAAGTGCAGCACCAGTTGAGAAAGAGGCTTGGGGACATGGCATCTGTGATGTATGAGGTGAGATTAAAAGCCTGTATGAAACCATCTTTAATATACCTCTAACAGCTGATTAGGGTGGGGGCAGCAGGGCAGGAAGGCTGACAGCACCCAGTGAGCCCACCCTGGCCCTGGTGAGGGGTGGGGCTATTGGGCCAGTCCAGCCACCCCCAGCCTGGGTCCTGGGCTGGTCCTGCAGTCAGGAACATCTGAGGCCAGCAGGTACCAGCCCCCTTCCCGGGGTAGATGGAGGATGCAAGTGGATGTCCTTCCTCCATCCGGACCTGACAGCCTGCCCTGGGCTCCAAAGGTCCAACCTCCTCAGCCTAGAGTGACTCATTCACTCATTCATTCACTTTCCCAAGCAGTAAACTGGGTTGCTGTGTGTCCAGCCCTCAGGGAGCTGCCAGGCTGGGCAGGGAGAGGAAATAGGAGGAGTTGGGGATTAATCACTTTCCAAGCAGATTGTGAAGGAGGTGGTGGGCACGAGCTGGGTGGTCGTCAAGGACTCAGTCTGTTGAGGAAGACAGTTCTGCTGGCAGTCAGAAGATTCTGTCTGGAACCTCATTTCCCAGTTGCATGTGAGCAGTCATGACTTGGAGCAAGTCCCTTACCTCCCTGGGCCTCAAATTCCTCATCTGCACGATGGACAGAGTCTACCTACCAACCAGGAAGTCATGAGGCTCGAGTGAGGAAGAGGTTAGGAAATCACGTGGTGCTTGAACCCACCCCACAAATGTCAGGGGGCAGTTGAACCCTGTCTCCGTGGTGGGGTGGGATTCCAGCAGAGGGTGGCGAGAATGGTTTTCAAGGGTGGAGGACAATGTGAGCAAAGGCGTGGAGGAACTCAAGGGACAAGCAAGTGGGGGAAAGCAGGTGGTGGAGAGAGCCAGTTTGTGGGAAGGGGGTGGCGGGCAGTTGTAGGGGTGCCGAGGGAATGCACCGGAGGCACCATCTCTGAGTGCTTCCAGCTCTCTGCTATTCCCTCTGTAGTGGAGGCTGCTCTGGGCCAGAATGGTAGAGGTGGAAGTTATATCAGGCTTGGCGGCCTGCAGAGCCCATGGGAGCATCACGTTGGTTTTGGGAGGTGGGCAGGGTAACCTTGATAGAGCCCATTTTCTGGAGCAGGATGGGGGATGAACAGCTTGCCCAAGGCAGTCAGTAGCAAGGTCAAGCTGGAATCTAGATCTCCACCATATAGTTTGGTCTTTCCGACCCAGTAATCACCACACAGGTGGGAATGACTAACAGCATCCTTTCCCAGGGAGACTCACACTTTGCAAGCTGTTCCTTAGCCCATTTGCAAGCTGTTCCTAGCCCATGCCGCACTAATGCTGGGCTTTCTGGGCACGTGACGGGATCACGGGGAAGCAGTTTGAGGGAGGAGATTTCTTCCTGGTGGCCCCATATCACACTGAGTCCTGCCAAGACAGGTTACTTGGTAGCCAACAGTGATGCTCATTTATTGCACTGGGTGGTTTGGGAGCAAGGCTGGAGACGGAGTTAGGGCTGTCAATGGCTCAGAGCCCCAGAGCAAACTCCCTGAACCACTGCCGCTGGCTGATGACACTTAGAAAAACGTGTTCCAGGCCAGGTACAGTGGCTCACACCTGTAATCCCAGCACTTTGGGAGGCTGAGGCAGACAGATCACAAAGTCAGGAGATCGAAACCAGCCTGACCAACATGGTGAAACCCCATCTATACTAAAAATACAAAAATTAGCCAGACGTGGTGGCACGCACCTGTAATCCCAGCTACTCAGGAGGCCGAGGCAGGAGAATTGCTTGAATCTGGGAGGTGGAGGTTGCAGTGAGCTGAGATCACGCCACTGCACTCCAGCCTGGGCAAGAGCCATGGCAAGCAAGCAAACAAGAAGGAGGGAGGGAGGGAGGTAGGGGGGGGGGGAGGGCGGCGGTAAGGGGGGGCGGGTGGGGGGGCGAGGGAAGGTGGGGGAGGGAGGGAGGCAGGGAGAGGAGGGACGCACATATAGAGTC
>CAUYUD010040099.1:0-12254 GCA_963575295.1 Alouatta caraya
AGTAGAGACGGGGTTTCACCATGTTGACCAGGATGGTCTCGATCTCTTGACCTCGTGATCCACCCGCCTCGGCCTCCCAAAGTGCTGGGATTACAGGCGTGAGCCACCGCGCCCGGCCTTGACAAAGCATTTTCTTATCTCTAATCCCCTTTGATTTTTATAATGAAGAAGGAATTCCCTGTGAATTTGCATTGTATTTTATTTAGTTAATTAATTTATTTGTTTTGAGACAGAGTCTTGCTCTGTCACCCAGGCTGGAATACAGTGGCATGATCTCGGCTCACTGCAACCTCCGCCTCCTGGCTTAAGCAATTCCCATGCCTCAGCCTCTCAAGTAGCTGAGATTATAGGGGTATACCACCATGCCTGGCTATTTATTTATTTATTTATTTATTTATTTTGAGAGGGAGTCTTGCTCTGTTGCCCAGGCTGGAGTGCAGTGGCGCTTTCTCGGCTCACTGTAACCTCCCTCTCCTGGGTTCAAGTGATTCTCTCACCTCAGCCTCCCAAGTAGCTGGGATTACAGCTCCTGACACCATGCCTGACTAATTTTTGTATTTTTAGTAGAGATGGGGTTTCACCATGTTGGCCAGGCTGGTCTCGAACTCCTGACCTCAAGTGATCTGCCTGCCTTGGCCTCCCTGCATTGCATTTTAAATCTGAGAGACAGGCTGACAGTGATCTGTGTCTAGAACTAGGACAGGGTATACAGTTTGGAGGTCTAGTGCAAATGAAAACTCTGGGTTCCTTGCTCAAACAGTATTAAGACTCTGGCAGGGCAGGGTGGTTCATGCCTGTAATCCCAGTACTTTGTGAGGCTGAGGCGGTTGGATCACGTGAGGTCAGACATTCAAGACCAGCCTGAACAACATGGTGAAATCCCATCTTTACTAAAACGAAAAAATTAGGCCAGGCGTGGTGGCTCACGCCTGTAATCCCAGCAGTTTGGGAGACCGAGATGGGTGGATCACCTGAGGTCAGGAATTTGAGACCAGCTTGGCCAACATGGTGAAACCCCCATCTCTATTAAAAATAGAAGAATTAGCTGGGTGTGGTGCCTGTAATCCCAGCTACTCAGGAGACTTAGGCAGAATTGCTTGAACCCAGGAGGCAGAGGTTGCAGGGCTGCAGTGAGCCGAGATCACACCACTGCACTCCAGCCTGGGTGACAGAGCAAGACTCCATCTCCAAAAAAAAAAAAAAAAAAAGACTCTGGCCAGGCACAGTGGCTCACGCCTGTAATCCCAGCACTTTGGGAGGCTGAAGCGGGCAGATCACCTGAGGTCAGGAGTTCAAGACTAGCCTGGCCAATGTAGTGAAACCCTGTCTCTTCTAAAAATACAGAAATTAGTTGGGTGTGGTGGCAGGCACCTCTAATTCCAGCTACTCGGGAGGCTGAGGCAGGAGAATCACTTGAACCTGGGTGGCGGAGATTGTAGTGAACCAAGATCATGCCATTGGAACGTAGCCTGGGTGACAAGAGCAAAACTGTTTCAAAAACAAAAGCATTAATAATTTCAAGACAGTGACATCAGAACTTAAAAAAAATTATTTTTTCTAGAGGCAGAATCTTGCTCTCTTGCCCAGGCTGGAGTGCGGTGTTGCAATCACAGATCACTGCAGGCTCCAGCTCCTGGGCTCAAGTGATTATCCCGCCTTGGCCTCCCAAAGTGCTGGGATTACAGGCATGAGTCACTGCGCCCAGCCTGTAGAGCTTTAAACAAAGCACAGGTCCCTTCTGAGCCCAGGGCCCTCATCATGTGGCCATGAAGCCAGACCTGCCTGGAGCCAGAACCCTGGTGTGGGCACTATATAAGCCCTCCAATCAGGAGGCCTTGGCCTGAGCCTCCCTGAACCTCAGTTTCCTCTCCTGTAATGTGTGAAAGCACGGAGTACCAATCTCCCTTCCAGGCTAGCTTTCTGCAGCAGCTTAAAGCTCCTATCGCAACATCTCTCCAAGTGTCCTCTTTCCCAGTCCCTGCTCCCAGCCTGGCTTCCTGGTCCCCATCCCTCTCCCCTCTCCCACCCTTCCAAAGCCCGGAAAGGACAGATGACTGCGTGACTGTCTCTGGGCTCTTACAGTGGGGGCGGTCTCCTGTGACAGGGTAGATCTTCATGGTATGGTTCAGCCTATCCCTCACACCTCCTTGGGGCCTCCTTGGGGCAGAGCACCCACACGGGGCCCAGTAGCACACCAGTCAGGTGACTAATGATGAGGGCAGGCGCCTCGGAAACTGGTTCAACAGTCATTCACACGGAGATGACTCAAGCAGCGAGGGGAAGAAGAGGTGGAGGCGGGGAGTCAGCTGTTTCTGTGCCCTCACTTGAGCCTTAGGCCTCAGGGTTGCCAGATTTATTTTTATTTTTAGTGTTGAGACAGCGTCTCACTGCCTCCCAGGCTGGAGTGCAGTTGGAACAGTCTCGGCTCACTGCAAACTGCACCTCCTGGGTTCAAGCAATTCTTGTGCCTCAACCTCCCAAGTAGCTGGGATTACAAATGTGCACCACCATGCCTGGCTAATTTTTGTATTTTTAGTAGAGACAGGGTTTCACCACGTTGGCCAGGCTGGTTTCCAACTTCTGACCTCAGGTGATCCACCCAGCTCAGCCTCCCAAAGTGCTGGGATTACAGGCATGAGCCACTGTGCCTGGCCACCTTCAAATTTTTTGATTTTTTTTTTTTTTTTTTTTTTAGTGATGAGGTCTCCCTATGTTGCCCAGGCTGGTCTCAAATTCCTAGGCTCAAGTAATCCTTTCACTTTGGCCTGGGCCTCCCAAAGTGCTGAGATTACAGGCATGAGCCACCATGCCTGCCTGGTATGTAAACTTTTTTTTTTTTTTTTTTGAGACATAGTCTCACACTGTCGCCCAGGCTGGAGTGCAGTGGTGCCATCTTGGCTCACTGCAGTCTCTGCCTCCAAAGTTCAAGTGATTCTTGTGCCTTGGCCTCCCAAGTAGCTGGGATTACAGGTGCGCACCACCACACCGAGCTAATTTTTGTATTTTTAGTAGAGACAGGGTTTCGCTATGTTGGCCAGGCTGGTCTTGAACTCCTGGCTTCAAGTGATTTGCTGGCCTTGGCCTCCCAAAGTGCTGGGATTACAGGCGTGAGCCACTGTGCCTGCCTGGCCTATAACTTCTTAAGCAAAGGAGGGTGTGGTGGGAAGCAGAAGCCACAAAGGAAGATTGACCAATAGCTTTCAGATGACGTAACAACATGAAAGACAAATGACAGACAGATTGGGAGGAAACAGCTGCAATACTGCAGCATACACAACACCCAGAATATATAAACAGCTCCCACAGTTCAACAAGAAGGAAAATACTACCAAAAAATCAGCAAATAATACTGTGATGGTAGAACAATGTATCTCCATTGGTGCTACAACGGATGGTGCTCTTGGATGAGATTAACATTTGAATCAGTGAACTTTGGGTAAAGCAAATTGCCCTCCATAATGTGGATGGGCCCGAATAAAACAGAAAGACTGGCCTTCCCAAGGTGGAGGAGATTCTCCAGCAGGCAGGCTATCCTCAGATTTCAGACATGAGCTCTCCTGGGTCTCCGGCCCGCCAGCCCACACTGAAAACTTAGGATGGTTATGACAAGAAAGTCAGGTGACAACAGAAGATAACTGTGTGTGACACTGTAGCTTCTAGGGCTTCTGATTTAAAAAAAGTAAAAAAGGCCGGGCGTGGTGGCTCAAGCTTGTAATCCAAGCACTTTGGAGGCCAAGGCGGGCAGATCACCTGAGGTCAGGAGTTCAAGACCAGCCTGACCAACATGGTGAAACCCCGTCTTAAAAAAAAAAAAAAAGTAAAAAAAAATTTTTTTAAACTGTGGGTCAGGCTAAAGAGTAACTGAAGCCCTCATGCATCACTGATGGGAATGTAAAATGGTGCAGCTGCTTTGGAAAACAGGCTGGTAGTTACCCAAAAGAGCTAAACATAGAATTACTATAAAACCCACTAATTCCACTTCTAGGTATATATACCCAGGAGAAATGAAAACATATGTCCACACAAAAGTTTATATAGGCCAGGCACGGTGGCTCACTCCTGTAATCCCAGCACTTTGGGAGGGTGAGACTGGAGGGTCTCTTGAGTTCAGAAGTTTGAGACTAGCCTGAGCAACATGGCAAGACCCTGTCTCTACAAAAACAATACAAAAATCAGCGGGACATGGTGATACGCGCCTGCAGTCCCAGCTACGTGGGAGGCCAAGGTGGAAGGATCACTTGAGGCTGGGAGGCAGAGGTGGACATGGCACCACTGCACTTCAACCTGGGTGACAGAGCAAGACCCTGTCTCAAAAAAAAAAAGGAATGATGAAGCCAAGCACAGTGGCTCAAGCCTGTACTCTGTAATCTCAGCATTTTGGGAGGCTGAGGCAGCAGGATCACTTGAGGCCAGGAGCTCGAGACCAGCCTAGGCAACATATTAAGACAAAAAAAAAAAAAAAAAAAAATACAAAATTTAGCTGGGAGTGGTGGCACGTACCTGTAGTCCTAGCTACTTAGGAGGCTGAGTTAGGAGGGTCTGAGGCTACAGTACAAGCTGGCACCACTGTAATCCAGTTTGGGCAGCAGAGGAAGGCTCTGTCTCAAAAACAAAGAAACACACAAAAAAGGGCCAGATGCAGTGGCTCACGCTTGTAGTCCCAGAACTTTGGGAGGCTGAGGTGGGCGGATTACTTGAGGTCAAGAGTTCAAGACCAGACTGGTCAACATGGTAAAACCCTGTCTCTACTAAAAATATAAAAATTAGCTGGGCGTCGTGGCATATGCCTATAATCCCAGCTATTCAGGAGGCTGAGGCAGGAGAATTGCCTGAACCCAGGAGGGAGAGGTTGCTTCGAGCTGAGATTGTGCCACTGCACTCCAGCTTGAGTGTCGGAGTGAGACCGTCTCAAACAAACAAACAAAAAAGAAATGAGATACTGATACATGCTGTGTGATAAGCTCCGCAAGCATTATGCTAAGTGAAAGAAGCCAGTTGCAGATCACATATTATAAAATTTTATTTATACAGAATGTCGAAAATAGGCAAATCTCTAGAGGTAGAGAGGAGATCCGTGGTAGTCTGGAGTTAGGGAGGGTGGGGGGAATAGTGACAGCTAAACGGTACAAGGCTGCCTTTTGCGGTGATAGAAATGGTCTTAAACTGATTGTAGCAATGCTGCATAACTCTGAAGACACTAAATATCACTGAGTTGTACACTTTATTTATCTTTAATTTTTTTTTTTTTTTTGTTTGAGACAGAGTCTCGCTCTGTTGCCCAGGCTGGAGTGCAGTGGCATGATCTCAGCTCACTACAACCTCCACCTCCTGGGTTCAAGCGATTCTCCTGCCTCCCGAGTAGGGATTACAGACCTTGTTATCATGGTACCTTACCCCTCTGATGTTAAAAAAATAAAATAAAAAAGAAAGAGAGAAAAACGTTTGTGAAGTAAGTTTTTGAGTCTCAGCACTATGGACCTCTCGGGCAGGAGACTTCTTCGTTGTGGGGGATTGTCCTGTGTGCTGAATGATGTTTACGGGATTGCTGGCCCTACCCACCAGATGCCAGTGCTCCTCCACCCTGAGTTGTGACAACCCGGATTGTCTCCAGACACTCCCAAATATCCCTGGCCAGTAAAATCGCTGCTGCTCAAGAATCACTACTTTGACGATTAGACTTTGTAATATTTGTTTCAGTCAGTTTAGGTGTTTTATTTATTTATTTATTTATTTATTTATTTTTGAGACAGTCTTGCACTGTTGCCCAGGCTGGAGTGCAGTGGCACGATCTCGGCTCACTGCAACCTCCGCCTCCCGGGTTCATGCAATTCTCCTGCCTCAGCTTCCCGAGTAGCTGGATTATAGGCACCTGACAGCACGTCCAGCTAATTTTTTGTATTTTTAGTAGAGGTGGGGTTCCACTATGTTGGCCAGACAGGTCTTGAACTCCTGACCTTGTGTTCCACCCGGCTTAGCTTCCAAAAGTGCTGGGATTACAGGTGTAAATCACTGAGCCCAACCTTTTTTTTTTTTCTACCTGTATTTTTTTCTGGTTCTGGGTGGTTATAATTAATAGGTTCATTGATTGATTCACCTACTATTTCATGAAAGTTTTGTGTGTATTTCAACAGAAGCATAAACTATACTCCCTTGCCTCAAGATACACAGGAAGGAAAATCAGCACAAATGTGTCACCAGGGCACAGACTAGTCCTAGGTCCTCAGCAGGCCAGGTGTCTTATCTGCCATCTAGATCCATTCTAGCTCCAGGTTTAGAATCCCTGCCACATGACTCCACAGCTCGGCACCTTTTCGCTGCTCAGACTCCTGCCGCCTGGAGTTTGGCTAGCTGAGCCTCTGCCCCTGCCTCACCCTCAGCTCCAGTTCCTTGCTGAGGCTGCAGCAGTCTCCATGCCCTGTGCAGACACTGGCCCTTCCTCCATGGCCCAGTCCAGGCTTTCCCTGGTGCTCTCCTCTCTCTTGGCCCATCTCCCATCACCCATCTCTGCCTGGCCCAGGCCCTTTGGCACGGAGCAGCCTGACTCTTGTCGATGGCTAATCTGTTCTGCGGTACATTTTCTCTCCTCACTCCCCCATATCAATTCCTCGAAGGCAGGACCACGGAGACTAGGAAGCCATTTCCCCTTTGACAGCCCCCGCTGCACCCCAGCCTGTGCCAGGCACCCAGCAGCGCATCAAGCCCGCTGGCATTGAACGTGGCATTCAATCCCTGCCAAGTCTGCCCTTCCCATCTGGTTTCCCAGGGCTCTTCCAAAAATCTCTCCCTCCACCTGCCAGTTAAAATCTTCCCAGACTCAGCTCAAGGAGATGTTCCTAAAGTGGAATTAAATCTCTTCTTCTGGCCGGGCGCGGTGGCTCACGCTTGTAATCCCAGCACTTTGGGAAGCCGAGGCGGGTGGATCATGAGGTCAGAAGTTCGAGACCAACCAGCATGGCCAACACAGTGAAACCCTGTCTCTACTAAAAACACCAAATAATACTAATAATAAATAAATAAACTGGGCGTGGTGGCAGGCGCCTGCAATCCCAGCTGCTCGGGAGCCTGAGACAGGAGAATAGCTTGCTGGGAAGCGGAGGTTGCTGTGAGCGGAGATCGCGCCACTGCACTCCAGCCTGGGCGACAGAGCTAGACTCTGTCTTAAAAAAATAAAAATAAAAATAAACAAAACAAAACAAACAAACAAAACCCGCTTCTTCCCCACCTGGAGCCAATCTACTCCCTACACTTGGCACCTGCGCACAACCTTGTATCTTAAATTAGATCCAGCTTGAGCCTGTCTCCTACCAACCCCTGCCCCTCCCGCCCTGCTGAGCACCTTGAAGAAAGGGACCTTGAGGAAAGGGCTTGGGGGCTGTTTGTCTTCAAATCCATCCTTCAACTCCCTCTGGGGCCTGCCTAGCATGTCATCCGAGTTTGCAGAATAGGACAGGACGGGACAGGGCAGGGCAGGATAGGACAGGAGCAAGCGAGCCAACCCGGTAGCTCACGCCTGTAATCCCAGCGCCTTGAGGGGCTGCAGTAGGAAGATCGCTTTGGGATCAGGAGTTGTAAGCTATGATCAGCTAGGGCAACCATCACTCTAAAAAATAGAAAGGGGAGCACAAATATTCCCAATGCCCCAGACACGCGCTATCATCTCTAGCAAACTCCCCCAGGCGCCTGCAGGATGGGTGAAGCAAGGCAGCAAGGCGAGCACCAGCTGCCCTGTTGAGGCTGGCCCGGCGTCACATGATTCTCCAATCACATGATCCCTAGAAACGGGGTGTGGGGCGAAAGGAAGCCGGTGAGTGATTTGAGTAGAAAAGAAACACAGCATTCCAGGCTGGCCCCGCCTCTACGTCGATAAGTAGCCAATGGCAGCGTGGCATCCCGGACCCCTGGCCAATGGAAACTGAGGTGGGCGGGTCATCGCGCTGGGGTTCGCAGTCCTCGAGCTGCTTGGCTGCTGCTACCCAAGGACCGCGGACCCGAACGCAGGTAGGAGGGCGGCCGCGCAGACCTCTCGCCTGCTCCTACCCAGGGGCCCGGCCAGGGCCATGTGGGCTTGAGGTTCCCCTGGAGTCTCAGCCGGAGACAACAGAATACCCGCTTATTGAAACTCCTTTGGGGGTTCCTATATACTGGAGGGAGTTTTAGGGGGGAGGGGAAGGGGGTTCTCCCTCCCCAGCATTCCGGGAAGCTGAAGCCCTTTCCCCTAAAGCAGGGACCACGCCATTCTTGAGCCAGATCTACCACTATCGGCCGGTGCCGGCTTCTTCCCCTCTCGCGGTGGTGCTGGGTGGTCCCTGCGGCGGCCTGGAGCCAGAGGGGCGCGCGACCCTGGGCTGGGAGCTCCGAGGGCCTGGGAACGGGACCTGAGACCTTGGCTTCTCGAAGGTAGTAGGCACTTGGGAGTGGTGACCGAACCTGGTCTGGCTCCTCCTTACTTCCTCTTGTAAAGGGTGGGACGAGCTAACTTCCGCCTCTCCCAGCCACTTTTTCCTGCTCATTTGCAGCGAGGTTGGCTCCCCTTTTAGGAATTTCCTCTCCCCTTGGCACTCGGAGTTGGGGGGTGCCACCTAGTGGAAGATAACGGAGCTAGGGCTTGAAGAGGCTGCTGTCCCCTCTGGCTGTTTTGGCGGTGTAGGGTGGCGGTGAGAGGGTGTGTGTGGCTCACCTCTTCATCCCTGCTTCTGTATGCGTGTGCATGTGTTGAGTAGAAACACACTATACTCCTTCAACTCAGTGTAAACAGGAGGGGGCACATGCACAGGTAACTCACCAGGGAGCCGAACAGTCCTGTGCAGATAGGCTCCCCTTCCCAGCAAGCCAGGGCAGCGGACAGCCTGCTGAGAACACCCAGGAAGCAAGTGGTCCCAGCTGCAGGTGCTTTGCCCGGGAGCTGTGGGGCTGAGGAGAGGGTCCACTGTCCAGGACCAGTCAACTTCATCCTTATCTGGCCAGGAGGTGGCCTCTTGAGGAAAGCCAGGTGGAGCAGAGGGTGTTAGTGACTGGGTGGGGGGATTTCCTGCCCCTCCCCCACAGTGGTGTCCACCTGTAGACTCGTGGTGGAACTGAGGCACAGACAGGGAGCAACTTCTCAGGCCCTCACAGTTGGCAATTCTAGGATTAGGACCCAAGTGCGATTTCCAGGCAGTCCCTGTACTGTTTCTGTCCTACCTGATGCACCTATCCCCCTGGGGCTTAGGGTCCATTCACAGGCACTGCTCATCGTGCCGCTAGTGATATGAACCCAGGTCCAATACGTTCTGGGCCCATCAAAGCCTGTTGTCACCATGACCTGATGTGTGACATGTTATAGATGTCCCTTCATGGAACTGGTTCCAGGACCCCAAAATCTGCAGATGCTCAAGTCCCTTATATAAAATGGTGTGGTAGCTGGGTGCGGTGGCTCACACCTGTAATTACAGCGCTTTTGGAGGCTGAGGCAGGCAGATCACCAGGTCAAGAGATCGAGACCATCCTGGCTAACATGGTGAAACCCCATCTCTACTAAAAATACAAAAATTAGCTGGATATGGTGTCATGTGCCTATAGTCCTAGCTACTCGAGAGGCTGAGGCAGGAGAATCGCTTGAAACCAGGAGGCAGAGGTTGCAGTGAGCCGACATTGAGCCATTGCACTCCAGCCTGGGTAACAGAGCGAGACTCCGTCTCAAAAAAAAATAATAAAAATAGGCCGGGTGCAGTGGCTTATGTCTGTAATTCCAGCATTTTGGGAGGCCAAGGTGGGCAGATCACCTGGGGTCAGGAGTTCAAGACCAGCCTGACCAACATCACAAAACCTGTCTCTACTAAAAATACAAAAATTAGCCGGGCGTGGTGGCACATGCCTGTAATCCCAGCTACTCAGGAGGCTGAGGCAGGAGAATCGCTTGAACATGGGAGGTGGAGGTTGCTGTGAGCCAAGATCGTGCCATTGCACTCTAGCCTGAGCAACAAGAGCAAAACTCTGTCTCCAAAATAAATAAATACATAAATAAATAAAATAAAATGATACGGTATTTGTATATAACCTATGCACACTTTAATCTCTAGATTACTTATACCAAAGTAATCTAAAATGCCATGTCAGCTGGGCACGGTGGCTCACTCTTGTAATCCCAGCACTTTGGGAGGCCATGGCGGGTGGATCACCTGAGGTCAGGAGTTCGAGACTAGCCTGGCCAATATGGTGAAACCCCATCTCTACTAAAAATACAAAAATTAAGCCAGGCGCGGTGGCTCACGCCTGTAATCCCAGCACTTTGGGAGGCTGAGGCGGGCGGATCACGAGGTCAAGAGATCGAGACCATCCTGGTCAACATGGTGAAACCCCGTCTCTACTAAAAATACAAAAATTAGCTGGGCATGGTGGCTCGTGCCTGTAATCCCAGCTACTCCGGGGGGCTGAGGCAGGAGAATCACTTGAACCCAGGAGGAGGAGGTTGCAGTGAGCGGAGATCGTGCCATTGCACTCCAGCCTGGGCAACAAGAACAAAAATTCTGTCTCAAAAAAAAAAAAAAAAGCTTTGTTTTCCAACTCATCTTTGTAGTACCTCTTTGCATTTATTTAAAACTGTCAAAATCGGCCGGGCGCGGTGGCTCACGCCTGTAATCCCAGCACTTTGGGAGGCCAAGGCGGGTGGATCACAAGGTCAAGAGATCGAGACCATCCTGGTCAACATGGCAAAACCCCGTCTCTACTAAAAATACAAAAAACTTAGCTGGGCATGGTGGCGCGTGCTTGTAGTCCCAGCTACTCGGGAGGCTGAGGCAGGAGAATTGCTTGAACCCTGGCGGTGGAGGTTGCAGTGGGCCGAGGTCGCGCCACTGCACTCCAGCCTGGCGCCTGGTGACGGAGTTATACTCTTTCTCAAAAAAAAAAAAAAAAAAAAAAAAAAACTGTCAAAATTTATCTCAGTATTTCCAATTTTAAACATATATTCGAGTTCTTCTAAATGATATTGTTTATGTCAACCTAAAGGAGGAAACTGAGGCACAAAATACAATTTTAGAGTTTACTTGAGACAAAATGAGGACAGTTGCCGGAGAAAACATTCACGTTGGCCTGGGAAGTGCTCTGTTAGGACTTTGTTACAAGCAGGTTTTAAAGGCGAAAGGGAACAAACCGTGAGCTGACATACAGTTGTTTGGCAGGAATTCTCATTGGTTTGCAGAAGTAACATCAATGAGTGATTGGCTATACATTGTTAACTATGGGGTTTTATGAGTTGTGCTGTCCAACGAGTGGCATTTTATGGCTAGTCAGTGTGAGTTAGTCTAGAGCCTACATAGCAAGTGGCTTTAAGAGATAATTATTTAGCTTGAGGGGAATGAGATGTGACTATTGTAATATTAAAACATTGTTTTAATTTTTAATTTTTTTTCCAGGGGAACCCCTATCAGAAAGACTGCTGTCACATTTTAATGCCTCTCTAGACCTGATAATTTAAAGGGAGTCACATTCCTCAGATAAAAGGTTTCATTTCTTTCTCATTTATAAATTTTGTCTTGTTTGTTGATGATCTGTTTGTTCTGTCAGTTACTAAGAGAGGTGTGTTAAAGTCTTCTTTTACTCTGAATTTTCTACTTCTTGCTTTTGGGTCTATTTTTTGCTGTATACATTTCAAGACTGTGGTTAGGGGTATAGATACGGAGTATTTCTATGAATGAAGAGATAAATTGTGCCTCTTTTCAGTGAGCATTGTTCCTCCTGCTCTCTGATAATTCTTTAGCATTTCTGGTCAATTTTGTCTGAGAAAACAGTTACAACAGATTATCTTACTCTCTCTCTGGCATATTGTCTCCAACGTTTTACTCTCAAACTTCCCATATCATTTTGTTTTGGACATATCAACTGTAATAACGGCATGTTGCTAGATTTTAATTTTTAATCCATTCTGACAATTTTGAGGCATTTATATTTAATGTAATTAACTGGAATCCATGCTCTGTTTTTACTGAGCATGAAATACTTAATGTAATGTACTTTTCTTAGTACTTTTTTTTTTTTTTTTTTTTTTTTGTGACGGAGTTTCGCTATTGTTAACCAGGCATGAGTGCAAAGACGCGATCTCGGCTCACCGCAACCTTCGCCTCCTGGGTTCAAGCATTCTCCTGCCTCAGCCTCCCGAGTAACTGGGACTACAGGCACGTGCCACCATGCCCAGCTAATTTTTGTATTTTTAGTAGAGACGGGGTTTCACCATGTTGACCAGGATGGTCTCGATCTCTTGACCTCGTGATCCACCC
>CAUYUD010040100.1:0-27922 GCA_963575295.1 Alouatta caraya
CTCAAAAAACAAAACAATGATGGGCATAAAAATACTAAGGGTCTTCCTCTGTCACTCAGGCTGGAGTGCCGTGAGCAATTACAGTTCAGTGCAGCTTCGACCTCCCCGGGCTCAAGCAGTCCTCCCATCTCAGCCTCCCAAGTAGGTGGGACTACAGGCACATACCACCAAGCCGGGCTCCCCCCACCTTTTTTTTTTTTTTTTTTTTTTTTTTTAGGCTTTTAACTCAGGTCTGAACGATTATCAACACCCTATGTTTGTAAGCACTGTGCTATCTACTAGGAAAATCTACGGTCAAAACGAAGGTTCAAACATACAGCTTGGGGCTTTGCTTCTTGATTGGAGGAATGTCCCATGGCTCTCGATGGGTAGTGGCCACAGTAAGAGAGGGAAACTGTCAGGATAGCTCGAGGGGCCATGCCACTCCAAGGGCTTAGAAATGTAATGTGGGCAGTGTGGTGCAGTGGTGACAGAGGCGGTGTGGTGGTGACAGAGGCGGTGTGGTGGTGACAGAGGCAGTGTGGTGGTGACAGGCAGTGTGGTGCGGTGGTGACAGGCAGTGCGGTGCGGTGGTGACAGGCAGTGCGGTGCGGTGGTGACAGAGGTGGTGCGGTGGTGACAGAGGTGGTGACAGGTGGCGACAGAGGCGGTGCGGTGGTGACAAATGCAGTGTGGTGCAGTGTGACAGAGGCAGTGTGGTACTGGACACTCTTGGTGTCCAGCCAAGATTCCATTTTCTTTCTGGTGTACCCGCCTCCAGCTGCTATGGATGCTGGCTGCTAATACCTCCCGGCTGCCCCTCTTCTCAGTAGAGCTGCCCTTGGTGATCAAAAGCAACCTCACCTGGAAGCGACTGTTTCTCTACCTCCCATCCACAGTAACTGACCAGAGAAGTCAGAGGCCAGCATCCTTGCCGCACATGGGAGGACAACTCTGGCACCACACATACTCCAGCTGAAGCTGCAACCCTGCTCCATCCATTCCCCTGTCCACCCTGCTGACCTCTCTGCTCTATCCATTCCCCTGTCCACGCTGCTGACCTCCCTGCTCTATCCATTCCCCTGTCCACCCTGCTGACCTTGTGCTGTCTCTCCCGAGAGCTGTCCCCCAGTAAAGCAGGTGCGTCTAACACCCACCCTAAGTCTCCGCTTCGAGGGAACTTGACCTAGTCATCTGATCACTAGTGAGGTGACCTTGAGCAAGTCAAGTCTCCATTCCAAGCCTCAGCTTCTCCATCTGTAAATAGGGACTGGAATAGTATCTCCCTCACAGGATTAAATGAGAGAGTTCACACACAGTGAAGTACCTGGTATGTCATAGGTGGTCATTAAACAGAGACTCTTGTCACTATTGTGAGTGTGTGTGTGTGTGTGTGTATTTTTTTTTTTTTTTTTGGGGAGCTGGACAGGGTCTCACTTTGTTGCCCAGGCTGGTCTTGAACTCCTGGCCTCAAGCAATGGTCCCACCTTGGCCTCCCAAAGTGCTGGGATTACAGGTGTGAGCCCCTGCGCTTGGCTCTTCTCACTATTAGATCTGGAATGGCTCTTAATTTAATATGACACAGGCATCTGCTGGGATCCTGCAGAGACCTGGGACAGAAGTGTCCTTTCTACAAAAAGGCCCTGCTGGTGATCCTCTGGGAAATCTTACTTTTTTTTTTTTTTTTTTTTTTTTTCTGAGATGGAGTCTTACTCTGTTTCCCAGGCAGGAGTGCAGTGGTGCGATCTCGGCTCACTACAACCTTCGCCTCCCAGGTTCAAGCGATTCTCCTGCCTCAGCCTCCTGAGTAGCTGGGACTACAGGCACATGCCCCCACTCCCAGCTAATTTTTGTAATTTTTAGTAGAGACAGGGTTTCACCATGTTGGCCAGGCTGGTTTTGAACTCCTGACCTCGTGATCTGCCCTGCTCGGCCACCCAAAGTGCTGGGATTACAGGCATGAGCCACCGTGCCCGGTGGGAAATCTTACTCTTTAAACTTGGGTAGCAATGAACCTGAAGAATGAAACCAATAAACTGTAAAATGGTGCTAATAACAGAGACTACTTCACAGGCTTGCTGGGAAGATAAATGGCTTTAAAAAAATTGAAATACTTAGAATAATGCCTGGCACATAATAAGTGCTTTGTAAATTTTGTTTTAAACTTTTTTTTTTTGTCTTTTTTTGAGACAGGTCTCACTCTGATGCCCAGGCTGGAGTGTAGTGATATGATCACAGCTCAATGCAACCTTGACCTCCTGGGCTCAAGTGATCCTCCTGCCTCAGCCTCCTAAGTAGCTGGGACTATGGTGTGTACCATCATGCCTGCTAATGTTTTTTTTTTTTTTTTTTTTTTTTAAAGACACGGGATTTTGCCATGTTCCCCATGCTGTTTAACTCCTGAGCTCAAGCTATCTGCCCACTTCCATCTCCCAAAGTGCTGGGATTCCAGGTGTAAATCATCGTGCCCAGCCAACCTGGCTAATTTCTAAAAAACAATTTTTTTTTTTTTTTTTTTGTAGATACGGGGTCTCATGATGTTGCCCAGGCTGGTCTTGAACTTATGGCCTCAAGTGGTCCTCCCGAAGTGCTGGGATTATCGGCCTGAGCCACCATGCCTTACTAAACCATTATTATTAACCAAGACAAGAAGACAGAAAAGGACAGCCCTGTTTCATTTTTGCTTTTCACAATTTTTTTGCTGAACCCATACTTAATCTTGACCCTGCATATGGCGGCCACCCCAAAGCAGGAGTAGATGCATCCATGCAGAATGGGAAAGCAGCAAGGAATGAGTATGGACTTTAGAGCCCGTTACTGTCCACCTGCAAGAATCAGGTGAGTGATTTAACCTCCTTGAGCCTCAACCTTCCCATCTGAAAAATGGGTGTTCACTGGGTGACTGGGAGGATGACATAAGGTAACGCATGTAAAGTCCTCTCCGCAGTGCCCTGCACATGGCAGGCTCTTGGCAAATGGGAACGGTCATTGCCACCAGTGTTACCACCCAGGCGTGGAATCACACTTGCTCACTCCTAGTTCTGCCACTTCTCAGCCACAAAACCCTGCTCCAATTTTTCAGCCACTCTGAGCCTCAGTTTCCCCCCTATAAAATAGAGACATCAGTCCTATCGACTTCATAGGGCTGTGAGTACTGAATGAGATCACGTGTGGTGCCTAGCATGGCTCCTATAGACAGCAGGTGCTCAATAAATGGGTGTGGCTCCTAGCTTGCTTTCAGGAGCTCATGGGGAGCTACAGCCATGTTCCTAGTTCCCCTGTAGGGAGTCCGAAAGAGGAGACTGCCCTCACATAGGCTGGGGGTGGGGTGGCCTCCCGAGATGCTCTGCATAGGGGAAACTGAGGGCTCCTGGGGCCCCTGAGCAAACCCCTTGTTAGGGTCGGAAACTCACGCACTTGGGATTCCAGACACCAGCTTGAGCGGCCGCAGCACTCGAACCGCCCTCAGCGTCCGCAGGTCAAACTCTGTCCCAACTGTCGCCAAGATGCTGAAAGAAAGAAGCCACAATGGAGAACAGAGGGTGGGCTTCAGGGGTCAGACAGCAGGGCAGGGGTGCTAGGGATTCCGAGCCGTCCCGTGTTGGCTAAGTGGCCACAGACTGGGAACTCGACACCACTGGCCTCAGTTTTGTCACCTGTAAAATGGTCGTAACAGTACCTGCCTCATGGGATAAAAGGTGACTTATGAAGACCCCCCCAGATGGTTCATGCTCCATACATGTTGCAATGAGAGAAACGGAAACCGCCCCCCGTGGTTCATGATTGGGGTGACATTCAGTATATTTCACAAGCTATAATGACAATGGATTGTGGGGTGGCTTGGGGCCCTGGGGGAATGGCAGACCTTTTGGGGTTTGTGGCTCTTTATTTTTTTTTTTGAGACGGAGTCTCGCTCTGTCGCCCAGACTGGAGTGCGGTGGCGTGATCTCGGCTCACTGCAACCTCCGTCTCTCAGGTTCAAGCAATTCTCTGCCTCAGCCTCCTGAGTAGCTGGGATTATAGGCATGTGCCACCACGCCCAGCTAATTTTTGTGTTTTTAGTAGAGATGGGGGTTTCACCATGTTGGCCATGGTGGTCTTGAACTCCTGACCTCAGGTGATCTGCCATCCTCAGCCTCCCAAAGTGCTGGGATTACAGGCGTGAGCCACTATGCCTGGCCTATTTTATGTATTTATGTATTTATTTGAGACATAGTCTCGCTCTGTTGCCCAAGCTGGAGTGGAATGGTACGATCTCAGCTCACTGCAACCCCTGCCTCCTGTGTTCAAGGGATTCTCCTGCCTCAGCCTCCTGAGTAGCTCAGATTACTAGGTACTGCCATCATGCCTGGCTACTTTTTTTTGTATTTTTGTAGAGACAGGGTTTCACCACATTGGCCAGGCTGGTCTTGAACTCCTGACCTCAGGTGATCCGCCCACCTTGGCCTCCTGAAGTGCTGGGATTACAGACATGAGCCACCGCACCCTGACTGATTTGTGGCTCTTTAACAAATGGAAGGGAAGTAGTTCAGTGTTAAGAACCCAGCCTGCATGGGTTCAAATCCCAACTCTGTCACTTTCCAGTTGGGTAGACTTGGGCAAGTGACTTCCCTGGTCTGTGCCTCAGTTTCCCCTTTCTGTATAACCTGGATAACAATATTATCGGTATCTCCAAGGGTTGTGAGGATTTCAGTAAGTTGATAAAGTGGTCAGCACAGTGCTAGGCACATAGGTGATATAAAAAAAAAAAAATGGACCAGGTGCTGTGGCTCATGCCCGTAATCCCAACACTTTGGGAGGCCAAGGCGGGTGGATCACAAGTTCAGCAGTTTGAGACCAACTTGGCCAACATGGTGAAACCCTGCCTCTACTGAAAATACAAAAATTAGCTGGGTGAGGTGGTGGGTGCCTGTATTCCCAGCTACTCGGGTGGCTGAGGCAGGAGACTTGCTTGAATCCAGCAGGCGGAGGTTTCAGTGAGCCGAGATTACGCCACTGCACTCCAGCCTGGGTGACAGAGCGAGACTCTGCCACAAAAAACAAACAAACAAACAAAAAAAATGAGTGTGATCCTCCCTATGTGGACCAGCGGCATCAGCCAGCTAGAAGGCAGCAACAGATCCCAAGCCTCTGGTCACAAAGAGTCGCTTTTGTAAATGCAAGTTAATAAGGATAATAACAGTAGGTGGGATGGGGCTTCCGTAGAAACCCTCCTGGCAAGACCCCGTTGTGAGACCTCATTTGTAAAATTACTGCTGTTGAAACGCAGGGTCCCTCCTGGCCCCGTTTCCCGAACATATCCATTTCAGCGCTAAGTGATGTGTAGCGTGTGGTCAGGGCACAATACGATTAAAGAGACTGTCTCCTTAGAGCTTCATATAACGGACAAGAAATGCCAAGTACCAGAGGGCTCTGTGGTTAATGGAAGGTCGGCCACAGCAAATAACCTGGGGATTTTTCAGTGTACTTTTTATTTTAGACATGGGGTCTTGCTCTGATGCCCAGGCTGGAATGCAGTGGTGCAATCATAGCTCACCATAGCCTTGAACTCCTGGCTCCAGCAATCCTCCTGCTTTAGCCTACTGAGTAGCTGGGATTACAGACGGGAACCACCACACCTGGTTTGATTTTTCAGTTTTATCCAGCGGCTTGGGTCTTAACGCTTCAGTCTTTGGCCAACTGGTATCTGGACCTCTTGCCTCAGGGCTTTCTCCAAAGCTGGGGCAGGTCCAGGGAATGAATGCCCTTAAGGGAACAGCCCTCAACAAAGATTGCTGGGAGTTCATGGATCAACACCCAAGCTCCCTCACCCCTCGTTCTGGATCACTTAAGATGTGAGTTCCACACGGGCTTCCAGCGGGACTGAGTTCAGGTGCCCACAGGACAACTCACCCTTCCTTGCCCCACCTCCTTCTCCCTCTCCAGCCCTTTCTGGGGTCCCCTCTCAGATGAATTATGTGCACAAGGATTGCCCTAAATTCTTGTTTCAGGGTCTATTCTGAGTCATCCTAAACTAACACAAAACATATTCCCAACTTTTTTTCCTCAAGATTACTCCTAGAGGAGAGATGGGCGTATTAAATTGAGCTGACCTATTTTTCCACCATCCACAAGTGTGCATCTGAGCACATCCTATGTGCTGGGTAGAGTGACACATGAGACTATTCCTGCCCCATGGAGCTCATGCAGAAGAGAAGTGCTTAAGAAAAACATGCACACAATGAATGAACCTGTTGCAGGTGTGATGCCTTCTCAGCTAGGAAGGCAATGGCTTTGAGGGACACACAGAAGGTTGTGTTAACTAGTTTGGGGACTGGGAATACCCCCTACTTCAAGCCAAATTCCCATAGATGAGGAGGAGAAATCTGGCCAGTGAGGAGAGAACTTTCCAGGCTGAGAGAGCAGCCATGACAGAGAAACTGGGACTGAAAGAAGCTTGAAAAATTCAAGAAATGACATGGTGTCACCAGTGGGATTTGGATGGTGAGATTCAAGCATCAAGCCATGAATCCAGAGTAGGCAGGGGCCATGACATACAACTTTACAAAAAATGAATTTGTTATTTATTTTTAGAGACAGGGACTTACTCTGTCACCCAGGCTTGAGTGCAGTGGTGGAGTAAAAGCTGACTGCAGGCTCAACCTCCTGGGCTCAAGTGATCCTCCTCCCACTTCCGCCTCCTGAGTAGCTGGGACTAAAAGTGTACAACAGCACACTCAGAAAACTTAAATTTTTTTTTTTGTAGAGATGGGATCTTGCTATGTTGCCCAGGCTGATCTTGCACTCCTGGCCTCAAGTGATCCTCTCACCTCGGCCTCCCAAAGTGCTGGATTTCTAGGTATGAACTACTGCACATGGCCCATTCAACTTTTAATTCAATTTACTTTATTTTTCCCTTCTCCTACCAGCTTTCTGATACTAATTTGAGTTCCTCAAAATCTGACTTATAGATCACTGTTCTCTTCTTGTATCTTGTTTTCTCCTGTGCTGGCAGATAAAAGCTGGATCAGGGTGTGCACAGCAAAGGGCAGGCACTGGCTTAGACCTTATTTTTTCACTTGAGAAACATTCACTGAGCACAATAACAAGCCAGCCCTATCTCTCTGTGGGAGAGACTGAGAGTAAACCCCAATAAATACAAACGGGCTTTGTTTTGTTTTGGAGATGAGGTCTCCCTGCGTTGCCCAGGCTGGCCTCGAACTCCTGGCTGGGCTCAAGGGATCCTCTTGCCTTGGCCTCCCAAAGTGCTGGGATTATGGACGTGAGCCACCACACCCGGCTGAGGCAGACTTCATTGTATTGTGCTTTGCTTTGCTGCAATTTGCAGAGATTGTGTTTCTCACAAATTGAAGATTTGGGGCGACCCTGCGTCAAGCAAGTCTGTCAGGGCCATTTTTTTTCCCAACAACCTGTTTTCACTTTGTGTCTCTGTGTCACATTTTGGTAACTCTTGTGGTATTTCAAATTTTTACACAGTTACCACATTTTTTATGGTTATCAGTGATCTTTGATGTAACTACAGTAATTGTTTGGGGGTGCCACGAACCACACCTATATAAGATGGCAAACTTGACCAATAAATGTGTATGTTCTGCCAGCTGGCCACTCCCCCATCTCTCCTCCTTTCCTTGGGCCTTCCTATTCCCTGAGACATAACAATATTGAAATTAGGTCAGTGTATAACCCTACAATGGCCTTTAAGTGTTCAAGGGAAAAGAACAGTCACACACCTCACACTTTAAATTAAAAGCTAGAAATGATTAAACACAGTGAAGAAGGCAAGTCAAAAGCTGAGACAGGGCCAGGGATGGTGGCTCATGCCTGTAGTCCCAGCACTTTGGGAGGCTGAGGTGAGAGGGTCGCTTGAGACTAGGAGTTTGAGACCAGCCTGGGCAAAATAGGGAGACCCCGTCTCTACAGAAAATTAAAAAATGAGCTGAGCATGGTGGTGCACACCTTTGGTCCCAGATACTCAGGAGGAGGCTGAGGTGGGAGGATCACTTGGTCCCAGGAAGTTGAGGCTTCAGTGAGTGTTGATCACACCACTGTACTGTAGACTGGTCAAGAGAGTGAGACCCTGCCTTTAAAAAAAAAAAAAAAAGCGCATAAGCTAAGCCTCTTGAACTAAAGTTACCCAGGCTGAGAATGCAAAGAAAAAGTTACTGAAGGAAATTAAAAGGACTACTCCAGCAAACACATGAATGATAAGAAAGTGAGACGGGCTTACTGCTGACATGGACATAGTTTTATTTTATTTTATTTTATTTTTAAGACGGAGTTTCACCATGTTGGGTCAGGCTGGTCTTGAACTCCCGACCTCAGGTGATCCGCCCACCTTGGCCTCCAAAGTGCTTGGATTACAGGCGTGAGCCACCACGCCTGGCCAGTTTTAGTGGTCTGAAGAGATCAAACCAGCCACAACGTTCCCTTAAGCCAAAGCCTAATCCAGAGCCAGGCCCTAATGCTCTCTAATTCTGTGAAGACTGAGAGAGGTGGGGAAGCTGCAGAAGAAAAATCTGAAGTTATACATCTTGGTTGATGAGGTTTAAGGAAAGAAGCCATCCCCATAATATAAAAGGGCAAGGTGAAGTGCCAAGTGTTGATGGAGAAGCTGCAGTCAGTTATCCAAAAGATCTAGCTGAGATATGAATGAAGTTGGCTACACAAAACAACAGATTTTTTAATGTAGACAAAATGCCCTATTGGAAGAAGATGCCATCTAGGACTTTCATAGCTAGAGAGGAGAAGTCAATGCCTGGCTTCAAAGCTTCAAAGGACAGGCTGACCCTCTCATTAGAGGCTAGTGCTCCTGGTGGCTTTAGGTTGAAACCAATGCTCATTTACCATTCCAAAAGTCCTGGAGGCTTAAGAATTATGCTAAATCTACTCTGCCTGTGCTCTAGAAATGGAACAACAAAGCTTGAATGACAGCACGTCTGTTTACAGCATGGATAACTGATATTTTAAGCCCATGGTTGAGATCTACTCAGAAAAAAGTTTCCTTCCTTCCTTCCTCCCTCCCTCTGTTTCTTCCTCCCTCTCTCCCTTCCTTCTCTCCCTTACTTTTTTTTTTTTTTTAGACACGGCTGCGCTCTTGTTGCCCAAGCTGGAGTGCAGTGGCACAACCTCGCCTCATTGCAACCTCAGCTTCCCAGGTTCAAGTGACTCCCCTGTCTCAGCCTCCCAAGTAGCTGGGATTACAGGCACATGCCACCATGACCAGCTAATCTTTGTATTTTTAGTAGAGACAGTGTTTCACCACGTTGGCCAGGCTGGTCTCGAACTCCTGACCTCAGGTGATCCACCTGCGTCAGCCTCCCAAAGTGCTGGGATTACAGGTGTGAGCCACCACACCCAACCAGAAAAATATTACTGCTGACAACGCACTGGTTATCCTCTGACGGACATGTACAAGGAGATGAATGTTGTTTTATGCCTTCTAACATAACATTCATTCCTTTTTTTTTTTTTTTTGAGACACAGTTTCACTCTGTCACTGCAGTGGGGTGATCTCGGCTCACTGCAACCTCCATCTTCCAGGTTCAAGCAATTTTCCTGCCTCAGCCTCCTGAGTAGCTGGGATTACAGGCATGCACCACCATGCCCAGCTAACTTTTGTAATTTTAGTAGCAACTGGGCTTCACCATGTTGACCAGGCTGGTCTTCAACTTCTGACCTCAAGTGATCTACCTGTTTCAGCCTCCCAAAGTGCTGGGATTACAGGTGTGAGCCACCATACTCAGCCACAGTACTCATTCTGTAGCTCCTGGATCAAGAAGTAATTTTGAATTTCAAGTCTTATTATTTAAGAAATATATTTCATAACACTATGAAATATGGACATGGACAAATTCCTCTGATGCATCTGGGCAAAATAAATGGAAAACTTTCCGGAAAGGATTCACCATTCTAAATACCATTAAGAACACTTGTGGCTGGTGCAGTGGCTCATGCCTGTAATTCCAGCACTTAGGGAGGCCAAGGCAGGAGGATCACTTGAGGCCAGGAGGAGTTCAAGACCAGTCTGAGCAACATAGTGAGACCTCAACTTGATTAAAAATAAAAAAAATCCACAACAAACAATAACAAAAAGAACACATTTGTGATTCACAGGAAGAGGTCAAAATATAAGCATTAATAAGAATTTTGAGGAAGCCAATTCCAGTCCTCATGGATGACTTTGAGGAGTTCTGGACTTCACTGGAGGAAGTCACTACAGAAGTGGTGGAAACAGCAAGAGAACTAGAATTAGACATGGAGCCTGGAGATGTGGCTGAACTGCTGCAACCTCAGGATCTAACTTCAATGCATGAGGAGTTGCTCATTACGGAAAAGCAAAGAAGTGGCTTCTGGAGATGGAATCTACGCTGGGTAGACATTCTGTGAACGTTGTTAAAATGAGATTTCAGAATACAACATAAACTTAGCGGACAAAGCAGTGGCAGAGTTTGAGAGGACTGAGTCCAATGTGGAAAAAAGCTCTACCATGGGGAAAATGCTGTCTCTAAGCATCTCAGGCTAGCGAAACCTTTTGTGAAACGAAGAGTCAGTGGGTGCAGAAGAGTTCTTTGTTGTCTTATTTTAAGAAAATGTCACAGCCGCCCCAATCTTAAGCAGCCCCCACCCCGATCAGTCAACAGCCATCAACATTGAGCCAGTGACCCTTCACCAGCAAGATGAGGACTCACTGAAGGCTTAGATGACTGTTAACCTTCTTAGTAAGAAAGCTTTATTTATTTAGAGACTCGCTCTGTCACCCAGGCTGGAGCGCAGTGGCGTGATCTCGGCTCACTGCAACTTCCCTCTGCCTCCCAGGTTCAAGCAATTCTTGTGCCTCAGCCTCCTGAGTAGCTGGGACTATGGTACACACCACCACACCTGGCTATTTGAGTCTGCGAGTTTGAGGCTACAGTGAGCTGTGATCATGCCACTGGATTCCAGCCTGGGAGACAGAGTGAGACCCTGTATCTTAAGAAAAAAAGGACATTTTATACATTATTTTCCTTGGAATCTGGTCAATAGTCTACATTTCCATGTGTCTCAGTTGAAGTACTCAAAGGCCACATGTGGGCAGTGGTAACTGTATCAGACGGTGCAAGTCTAGAGAAATAGACATTTGAATAAGACTGAGAGAAAGCAAGGGAGGTAAGGGAGTGAGCCATACGAATAGGTCGGGGAAAACTCCAGGCAAAGGGAACAGCCAGTGCAAAGGTCCAGCGGGTTCAAAGGTCCTCCTCCCGCCCTCTCCCTCACTCACTCTGGTCCAGCCACACCAATTCATCCCTGTCCTTCAAATGCGCCAGGCTGGACCACGCATTTAATGGCTAGATCATGCCTGGTGTATTTCAGAAACAGGGAGGAGTCAGTGTGGCTGGAGCAGAGCGAGCGAGAGGGAGAGCGGGAAGGGACGAAGGCAGGGAGGTGACGGGTGGTGCAGGGCTTTGTGGGTTGTGGAGAGGACTCTGGCTTTTGCTCTGAGGAAGGTGTGAGCCACGGAGGGTTCTGAGGGGAGGAGGGATGTGATGTGACTTGTGTTAAAGTACGATCCCTCCGGGGGGCCAGGACCGAAGCTGGGAGATTGAGGCGGCGGCAAGTGCATTGACGCAGGTGAGCGCTGATGAACCTGGACCGGGGAGGTTGTGCTGGATGCAGTGATGACGCTGAGATGACCTCAACCCTGCTTCAGGGGGAGCCCACACCAGTGAGTGAGAGATTCAACTACAAGTCCCTCTGACCCCAGGGATGGAGGGGGCAGGGATGAGGAAGAAATGATCACACACAGAGGAAGGCGTTATTGCAGAGCTCACGTCTGGGGAGGCAGCACAGCACAGTCAGAACATCTGAGGCGGGTTAAATCCTGGCCCTGCGTTTTCTCATTGTGTGACCTTTCCCACTGCCTTAACTTGTTCAAGCCTCCGAAATGCAGATAATCCCATCTCCCTGTGTAATCCCAGCTGGCTCCCAAGACGCATTACCTCACATCCTCCTCCCTGGAAGGATAAGAAGGAATTAGGAGGGGAACAGGAAGATAAGGGAAGCTTCTCTGGGCTAAGAACGCCCTATGGAGGCAGAAGGCTTTGCTCAGGGTGTGTGGCAGGTGAGAGGTTGGGTGACCTGAACAGCAGAGGCCGTCAGCTAGAGGCTGGGTCTCATCCTGTGGACAGTGAGAGCCATGTCAGGTTTTGAAGCAGGGGAGGGACGTGATCAGGGTTGGCGTTCGGAAGACAAGCCTGACAGCTGAAAGGACAGATTGGTGGTGATGGAGCAGAAGTGAGGAGGGAGCTTGCAAGAGCAGACTGGTGTAATGAGGGCTGGAACTAGGACAAAGGCAGTGGGAGTACAAAAGAGGCCCCGGTTTATATATAGCTGCCATTGATTGCCGTGCTCCGGGGAGCTTGCCTGGGCTCATCAAATCCTCCCTGCATCCCAGCGGTTGGCAGTTTGATGCCCATTTTACAGAGGAGGAAACCAGAGCCCAGATGAGTTCATCCCACACGGGGGTTCCTACCGCTGAGTAAGACCTCGAACCGCAGACCAACCACAGGACTCCAGAATCGCAGTTCTCCACTGCGTCATCCTTCAGGGCCCGTGGCTAGTTGGGTGGGGCGAGGGGCAACGGTGGTGAAGAAAGGGAAGAATGTCTATAGTGCGAAAGGGACCATGGAGTGCTGTTCGTTCATTGATTCAACAAGGATTCAGTGAGCACCTTCTGTGTGCCGGATACTCAGACAGTGCCCGAAGATGCTACCGAGAACAAAGAAATGATGAGAAAATACATAGTATGTCAGATGGGTCAAGTGCTATGAGAACAATATAGCGGCCCCTAGGGCTTCCAATGGAAAGACTGAGCGTGGAGCAGGACAGAGAAGCGTCAAGGGCGACGCCAGGGTTTTCGCCTAAGCTACCTTAAGGATGGGTCAGCTGTCAATGGAGATGGGGAAGACGGAGGAAGAAGGTTTCCAGGAAGATCAAGACCTGGGTTGTACACATGTTGAGTTTGAGATGCCAGTTCCCTGTCACTCCTCAGTTAAAGTCTTCCAATGGCTTCCATCAGGCTTGGAGCGAAATTTAAACTCTACTGTGACAACATGACCTTGTGTGATCGGACTCCTGCTGACCACCGTGTCCCACAACACTCTGGCGACTCGGACTTCCTCTCTGTTCTGACAACAGGAAAAGCTCATCTTCTGCTTTACTGGGAATTCCTCTATCGGTTATGCCCTCTACTGTCCCCATTCCTTCAACTCTCATCTTTTGCCTGGCTGGCCTCTTTGAATTCTTCAGGTTGAAACTCAGATTTTGTCTTCTCAGACACAACATCCCTCAACTTCCTAGCTAAAGAGATCCTGGCTGGGCGTGGTGGCTCACGCCTGTAATCCTAGCACTTTGGGAGGCCGAGGGGGACAGACTGCCCGAACTCAGGAGTTCGAGACCAGCCTGGCAACATAGTGAAACCATGTCTCTACTAAAATACAAAACAAATAAACAAAAATCAGCTGGGTGTGGTGGTGGCCACCTGTAGCCCCAGCTACTCAGGAGGCTGAGGGAGGAGAATTGCTTGAACCTGGGAGGCAGAAGTTGCAGTGAGCTGAGATGGCGCCACCACACTCCAGCCTGGGTGACACTGTGAGACTCCGTCTCCAAAAAATAAAAATAAACAAAATTTACAGGAGATCTGAGATCATGTCCCTTCACTCCCTGGAATTATATTGTTTGTCTTTTTTTAAGACAGGATCTCACTCTGTCACCAGGCTGGTGTGCAGTGGCAATCACAGCTCACTCCAGCCTTGATACCCCCAGACTCAAGCAATCCTTCCACCTCATCCTCCCAAGTAGCTGCAACTACACGCATGCACCACCCTATCCAGCTAATTTTTTATATATATTTTTTATAGACAGGGTCCCACTACGTTGCCCAAGCTGGTCTCAAACTTCTGGATTCAAGCAATCCTCTCACCTTGGCCTCCCAGTGTTTGGATCAGAGGTGTGACGTGCCGTGCCTGGCCGTACTGTTCATTAAGTCGTATTTAATTATTCATGCCCTCTTGTGGAATGTCAGCTCTACGAGGACAGGGGCTTTTTTTTTTTTCTGTAGCACCTTTCATGCACTAGTGGGTGCTCAATAAATATTGGGGTGGGGGAATAAGTGAGGTGTGGCAGAGGTCAGGGTAATGGTGAACCAGACAACCCAGGGACAATGAGTGAAGTGGAAAAAGCCACGGGTCCCAGTGGAGCATGGCAGGAGAGCAACATTTTAAGAGACAAGCAGAGGAAAGAGATTTGTGAGAAAGAGGGAGAAGACAGAGACATGGGAGGAGACCTGGTAGAGAATGGCATACCCAACAGTCAAGGTCAAAAGCATTTTGAGGCCGGGGGCGCAGTGGCTTGTACCTGTAATCCCAGCACTTTGGGAGGCTGAGGCGGATGGATCACCTGAGATTAGGAGTTCAAGATCAGCCTGGACAACGTGGTGAAACCCCGTCTCTACTAAAAATACAAAAAATTAGCCAGCCGTGCTGGTGGGCATCTGCAATCTCAGCTACTTGGGAGGCTGAGGCAGGAGAATCGCTTGAACCTGGGAGGCGGAGGTTGCAGTGAGCCGAGATCGCGCTATTGCACCCCAGACTGGGTAACGAGAGTGAAATTCCATCTCAAAAAAAAAAAAAAAAAAAAAATCCAAAACAAACAAACAAACAAAAAACACACACATACAAAAGCATTTTGAGAAAGGAGAGGTCACTGGTCTCCAGGGCTGCACAGAGTAAAAGCAAAGGAAGAGGAAATGCATTTCATGTGGCATTAGGGCTGTATCAGTCTTGATGGGACAGACGGCTGAGGGAGAATGAGAGGAGAAGAATTGGAAATGTGAGGCTGGGTAGGAGAAGAGAATATCTTCAGGGTGGGAGAGAACTGAGTGTAAGTCAAGGGAGAGAAGTTGATGATGTCTCCCTTGGCCTTTAGAGAGCCGCACTGCCCAATAAAGTAACCACTAGCCACACATAGCTATTTAAATCTAGATTTAAATTCATTTAAATGAAATGAAAAATTCACTTGTACCAGTCACGTTTTAAGTGCTCCATAGCCACACATGGACACCGCCTACACAGAACACTTTCATCCCTGCAGAAAGTTCCACTAGACTGTGATGGTCTACATGTCCATCTCGCAGGGCAGGAATCGTCTTTTCTTTTTTAGAGACAGGGTCTTACTATGTTGCCCAGGCTGGACTCAAACTCCCAGTCTCATGAGATCCTACTGCCTCAGCCTCCTGAGTAGCTGGAACCACAGGCATAAGCCACTGTGCCTGGTTTTGCAAAATTTATTTTTAAATTTTTAGAAATTTTCATCCGTTTTGTTCACAGCATTTCCGGCACCTAAGGTGGTGCGTGGCGTACAGTAGGCACTCAATAAATGTTAACTAATGAATAATGAAGTAAAAATGTAGAAAAGCGTGGTTGATAACAAGAGTATATTCTAGAACAGGTGAAGGCTCAGTATTTAAAGAAGGGAGGTGGCTGGGCGCGGTGGCTCACACCTGTAATCCCAGCACTTTGGGAAGCCGAGGCAGGTGAATCACGAGGTCAAGAGATCGAGACCATCCTGGCCAACATGGCAAAACCCCATCTCTACTGAAAATACAAAAATTAGCTGGCAGTGGTGGCACGTGCCTGTAGTCTCAGCTACTCGGGAGGCTGAGGCAGGAGAATTGCTTGAATCTGGGAGGCGGAGGTTGCAGTGAGCCAAGATCATGTCACTGCACTCCAGCCTGGCGACAGAGTGAGACTCCCATCTCAAAAAAAAAAAAAAAAAAGAAGAGAGTCCAGGCGTGGTGGCTCATGCCTGTAATCTCAGCACTTTGAAAGGCTGAGGCAGGAGGACTGTTTAAACTCAGGAGTTCAAGACCAGCCTGGGCAACATAAGGAGACCCCATCTCTACAACAAATATAAAAATTAGCCGGCCATGGTGGTACACTCCTGTGGTCCAGCTACTTGTGAGGCTGAGGTGGGAGGATCACCTAAGCCTGACAAGTCAAGGCTTCAGTGAGCTGTGATTGTGCCACCGCACTTCTGCCTGGGCAGCAGAGTGAGATACTGCCTCTTAAAAAAAAAATAAAAGAATAGTGGAAAACACAGTTGACCATCCAAAAGCCACCACCATCTCCTTCCTGACTGGCAGAGCCCACCTCCCATCAAAGAGGCAGAAAACGGCTAATAGTCTCTTTTCCCCAAGATTCCTTGTCATGAGAGCACCTGTCACATGACTCAGTCATAGGCCTAACAGGGTCTGGGTGAAAAATCTGCTGGGTGCTTCTGGAAAAGGATTTCTTCCCCTTGAGATGAGTCACATGGCTAGAGACAGCCCTTCCTCTCCTTCATCTTTGGCTGGATGCTTTTGTGTCTGTTTACATGTTACATGGCCGGGTAAATATCTTAGAACTGAGCCAGTCATCTTGGGGTTGGGAGTGGTAAGGTTAAAGAAAGTCCTCACAGTGAAGATGTTAGGGTGGAAAGAGGAAAAAGATTCTTTGGAGACATTGTTGAGTCATGCAACCAACCCTGAAACCAACCTCCTGGCCTCCAGACTTCTTTTTTTTTTTTAGACCAATCACACACTGTCACCCAGGCTGGAGTGCAGTGGTGCAATTTCGCTCACTGCCAACTTCTATCTCCCAGGTTCAAGCGATACTCCTTCCTCAGCCTCCTGAGTAGCTGGGACTACAGGGATGCATCACCACACCTGGCTAGTTTTTTGTATTTTTTAGTAGAGACAGGGTTTCATCACGTTGGCCAGGCTGATCTTGAACGTGTGACCTCAGGTGATCCATCCGTCTGGGTCTCCCAAAGTGCTGGGATTACAGATGTGAGCCACCATGCCCTGCCTCCATTTTTATTTCCTTAATCGTAGCTAAGTTATATGAGAACCCACTGATTAAAGGAGCCAATATGCATTAAGTTTATTCTCTGCCAGGTTGTGTGCTTGTTGCTTTACATCCTGAGATCTCATTTTATGCTGCTTACCAGGGATTTGTTCTATTCTCCCTCCCACTGATAGTGAAATTGACACCCATCCCCACTGGAACCTCAGCCAAGCTCATACCTTCGCTAGCTGGAGCATGGGAAGGAGCTCAATTCTTCTCCGCTGGTTGGAAGTCAGGTTGTCAATCAGTATTTATGGAGGAGCAACTACCATGGGCCACTCAGATGAGAGGGGAGCATGTGCAAAGGCCCTGGGGCTGGAGAGACCTCATAGAGAGAAGTGAGGTTACCAGCTGAGTGGTGGAGGCCGAGGACAGGAGTTTGAGCTCAAGAGTTTGAGGCTGCAGTGAGCTATGTCACTACAGCCAGTGCAACAGAGTGACATCCTGTCTCTAAAAATTAAAAAAAAAAAAAAAAAGACAACACAGGGAAATGACTGCAAATCAGCAAGAATAACACAGCAGCTCTAACAGGAAAACAGGCCCAATATGTGAAGAGGCAGATGAGGGGAGTGAGGACAGGAGATAGGAGAGGGAGGAGATGGGTTTGTAGTGGCCCCTAACCTCACGTTAGATAAAGTACCTGCCTGTTACAGATGCAGGCCAAATACTTCTGAGATGGGTACCAAGGAGCACAACTGCTTCCCACGGCATCTACAGTCTTCCCACTCCTAGACTGAGGACTCAATGATTGTCTTCAAGTTCATTTTTATATCACCCAGCTTTCCCCCTCTTGAGAAAACTATTTGGTTTTTTCTTTTTCTTTTCTTTCCTTTTTTTTTTTTTTTTTTGGAGACAGAGTCTTACTCTCTCTCCCAGGCTGGAGTGCAATGGCGTAATCTCGGCTCATTGCAACCACTGCCTCCTGGGTTCAAGCGATTCTCCTGCCTCAGCTTCCCGAAGAGCTGGGACTTCAGGCACACGCCATCATGCCTGGCTAATTTTTATATTTTTAGTAGAGATGTGGTTTCACCATGTTGGCCAGGCTGGTCTCAAATTCCTGACCTCAAGTGATCCACCCGCTTTGGCCTCCCAAAGTGTTAGGATTACAGGTGTCAGCCACTGTGCCCAGTGAGAAAACTATTTCTGAAATTCATTTTCTGAATCTTCAAATACAGAGTAAAGTTCTTTGCTCTCCTCAGGTTACGGGATATCTTCACCTTTAGCTGTGCAATGCGCCTTTCTCATTTATACTTCCATTCATTCATGCATTCGTTCCCCTTTACCCCTACACCCTACTTTTATTCTTCTCCCTCCCTGAGACAAATTGATAGAATGTTTAATTTGGCCTTATAGGAGTACATTCTTGCAAAAACACGTGCGTTATTTTCAGTGTGTCTATTTTTAACTGACGTAAGCAGGATGAAGTTAGACACATTCTGTTGTTTCCTGTTTTCACCCAGAACCATATTTTTATTTTTTGTTTTTCATATTTATTTCAAGATAGAGTATTGCTCTTGTCACCCAGGCTGGAGTGCAGTGGCACGATGTCGGCTCACTGCCACCTCTGCCTCCTGGGTTCAGGTGATTCTCTTGCCTCAGCCTCCCAAGTAGCTGGGATTACTGGCACCCGCACCATGCCCAGCTAAATTTTGTATTTTTAGTAGAGATGGGATTTTGCCATGTTGGCCAGGCTGGTCTTGAACTCCTGACCTTGGGTGATCCACCTGCCGCGGCCTCCCAAAGTGCTGGAATTACAGGCGTGAGCCACAGTGCCCAGCAAGAATCAAATTTTTAAAAGCCCCATCCTGCAGGATCTGTTGGATATGCAGTCTGGAGCTCTCACTCATTCTGGTACTCCATGGGTACCTCCGTGACACTCTGCCTCCTGGTCCCCAGAAGGGACACCAGGTGGCCTTCAGCACCCCCTGTATAGATGGCACTGGAGTAAGCATTCTAGTACCTAACACACCTGGTAAGAATGTCCCAGAAATGGGTGCCTGGGGATGTTATCTGCTGATGGTGCTGGACTTCACTGGACTGAGTACTACTGACATGTCTCCAGAGTGGCCTCCGTGGGTCACACCCCTTTGAGTGGTACAAGACTCTCCTCTGTCCCCACATCCCTGAAAACCCTTGGCTTATTCACCTTTTTATGCGTCCCCAATATTAAAGGCGTAAAGAGAAACTGCTTTCATTGTCATCTTTCTGATTATAAACGATTTTGAGTACCATGTCATAGGCTGATTAGCGTTTCAGACTTCACTTTCGTAATCTGCCTGTTTGCATTTTCGGCCTGTTTTCCTGTTGGGGTTGCTGTGTTATTCTGGTTAACTTGCAGACATTCCCTCGGGTAGTCTTTACGTTTTTATTGTTTATGTTTAGAGACAGGTCTCACTCTGTCACCCAGACTGGAGGGCAGGGGTGCGATCATAGCTCACTGCAGCCTCGAATGCCTGGGCTCCAGCAATCCTCCTTTCTCAAACTCCTGAGTAGCTGGCACTACAGGCATGCAACACTTTGCCTGCTAATTCTTAAAGTTTTGGTAGGCTGGGTGCAGTGGCTCATGCCCGGAATCCCAGCACTTTGGGAGGCTGAGGCAGGCCGATCATGAGGTTAGGAGTTCGAGACCATCCTGGCCAACATGGTGAAAACCCGTCTTCACTGAAAAATACAAAAACTTATCTGGGCATGGTGTTACGCACCTATAATCCCAGCTACTTGAAGGCTGAGGCAGGAGAATCACTTCAATCTGGGAAGCGGAGGTTGCAGTGAGCTGAGATGGCGCCACTGCACTCCAGCCTGGGTGACAGAGTGAGAACTCTATCTCAAAAATAATAATAAAATAAAAACACAAAATATGTTCATACATTCTGACCACAGTGGAATTAAGTTAAAATCAACAACAGAAGAAAACCTAGAAAATCCACAAATGTCTGAAAATGAAACAACACACTGCTGAGAGGAATAAAAAAATCACACAGTTACTTTGCAAAACGGTTTGACAACTTCTTAAAAACTTAAATTGAATTTATCATTTGACCCAGCAACTCTACTCCTCGGTGGAATTTCACTAGAAGTGAAAACATGTCCCCACCAAGGGTCCTATTCAAACATTCACAGAGAAACAGTGAACCCAAATGTCTACCACGTGGGGAAAGGATAAGGAAGATGTGGTCTATCCTTTTATTTTTAAAAGAATACTGTTGCCAATAGAAAGGAACGATGCCCCAAAATACGCTACAAGAATAAACCTCAAAAATACTATGCTAGACTGGTGCCGTGGCTCACACCTGTAATCCCAGCATTTTGGGAGGCTGAGGAGGCTGGACCACTTGAGGTCCAGGGGTTTGGGACCTGCCTGGCCAACATGGAGAAACCCCATCTCTATTGGAAAAAAAAAAAAAAAAAATTAGCCAGGCATGGTGGCAGGTGCCTGTAATTCCAGCTACTCAGGAGGCTGAGGCAGAATTGCTTGAACCTGGGAGGTGGAGGTTGCAGTGAGCTGAGACAGTATCACTGCACTCCAGCCTGGGTGACAGAGTAAGACTCTGTTCAAAAAAAAAAATTAAGCCGGGCGTGGTGGCTCATGCCTGTAATGGCAGCACTTTGGGAGGCTGAGGCGGGCGGATCATGAGGTCAAGAGATCAAGACCATCCTGGCCAACATGGTGAAACTCCATCTCTACTAAAAAATACAAAAATTAGCTGGGCGTGGTGGCGCACACCTGTAGTGCCAGCTACTTGGGAGGCTGAGGCAGGAGAACTGCTTGAACCCGGGAGGTGGAGGTTGCAGTGAGCCGAGATCGCGCCACTGCACTCCAGCCTGGCGCCAGAGCGAGACTCTGCCTCAAAAAAAAAAGAAAAAAAAATTATGTTAGGCAAAAGCAGCAGCTAAATGCAAGAGAACAAGAAACAACATATCATTTGATTCCATTTATATAAAATGTTCAGAAAAGATGAACTTACAGAGACAGAAAGCATGCTAGTGGTTGGCTGGCTGTGGGTGAAAAGGGGGCTTGACAATAAATAGACATGAAGGACTTTTTGGGTGTGATGGAAATGTTCTTTTTTTTTTTTTATTTTTTTTATTTTTTATTTTTTATTTTTTTTAAGACGGGGTTTCACCATGTTGGTCAGGCTGGTCTTGAACTCCCGACCTCAGGTGATCCACCCACCTTGGCCTCCAAAGTGCTTGGATTACAGGCGTGAGCCACCACGCCCAGCCTGGAAATGTTCTTTAGATTAGATTGTGGGCCTGGCATGGAGGCACACTCCTGTAATCTCAGCACTTTGGGAGGCTAAGGTGAGAGGGTCACTTCAGCTTAGGAGTTTGAGATTAGCCTGGGCAACAGAGCGAGATCCCTGTCTCTACAAAAAATACAAAAATTAGAAGGGCATGGTGGTGTGCACTCGTAATCCCAGCTAATCAGGAGGCTGAGGTAGGAGGATGACTTGAGCCTGGGGAGGCAGAGTTTGCAGTGAGCTGAGATTGCACCACTGCACTCCAGCCTGGGGGACAGAGCCAGACCCTGTCTCAAAAAAGGTAATAGAAAACAAAAAATAAGTAAGTCTGGCTGGGCGCAGTGGCTCACACCTGCGATCCGAACACTTTGGGTGGCTGAGGCGGGTGGATCACCAGAGGTCAGGAGTTCAAGACCTGCCTGGATAACATGGGGAAACCTGGTCTCTACTAAAAATACAAAAGGCATGGTGGTGGGCGCCTGTAATCCTAGCTCCTCGGGTGGCTGAGGCAAGACCTGGGACGCTTGAACCTGGAAGGCGGAGGTCGCAGTGAGCCGAGAACGAGCCACCGCACTCCAGCCTGGGTGAGAGAGTGACACTCTGTCTCAAAAAGAAATGAATAGGTTAGATTGTGGAGATGTTTGTACAACTCTGTAAATGTATTAAAAATCACTGAATTATACACTTAAACACATTTTCTAATATACAGCTTACAGCAGGGCACAGTGGCTCACACCTGTAATCCCAGCTAATCGGGAGGCTGAAGTGGGAGGATGACTTGAGTCCGGGGAGGCAGAGTTCGCAGTGAGATAAGATCGTGCCACTGCACTCCAGCCTGGGTGACAGAGTGAGACCCTGTCTCAAAAAAAAAAAAAAAAAAAAAAAAAAAGTCCAGGCGTGGTGGCTCACGCCTGTAATCCAAGCACTTTGGAGGCCAAGGCGGGCGGATCACCTGAGGTTGGGAGTTCAAGAATAGCCTGACCAACATGGTGAAACCCCGTCTTTAAAAAAGAAAAAATTAAATTAAATTAAAAAAATATATATATATATGGCTTATACTTGGATGATATTTAAAAATGAAAAAAAAAATGGAAATGGTTCTGTAAATGCTTCAGTGAAAAGATACCTGTAATATGACATCAAGTTAAAAAGTCAGGTTCCAAGGCCGGGCGCAGTGGCTCACACCTGTAATTCCAGCACTTAGGGAGGCTGAGATGGACAGATCACCTGAAATCAGGAGTTTGAGACCAACCTGGCCAACATGGTGAAACCCCATCTCTACTAAAAATACAAAAATTAGCCAGGAGTGGTGGCAGGCACCTGTAGTCCCAGCTACTCAGAGGCTGAGGCTGGAGAATCCTTGAACCCAGGAGGTGGAGGTAGCAGTGAGTGGAGATCTCGCCATTGCACTCCACAAAAGCGAAACTCCATCACAAAAAAAAAAAAAAAAAAAAAAAAAATCAGGTTCCAGGCCAGGCACAGTGGCTCACACCTGTAATCCTAAGACTTGGGAGGCCAAGGTGGGCAAATTACTTGAGGTCAGGTGTTCAAAACCAGCCTGGCCAACATGGTGAAACCCCATCTCTACTAAAAATACAAAAAAAAAAAAATTAGCCAAGGCTGGGTGCAGTGACTCACATCTGTAATCCCAACACTTTTGGGAGGCCAAGGCGGGTGGATCACGAGGTCAGAGTTCGAGACCAGCCTGGCCAACATGGTGAAATCCCATCTCTACTAAAAATACAAAAAAATTAGCCAGACGTGATAGCACACACCTGTAATCCTAGCTACTCAGGAGGCTGAGGCAGGAGAATTGCTTGAACCTGGGAACCAGAGATTACGGTGAGCTGAGATTACGCCACTGCACTCCAGCCTGGGTGACAGCAAGACTCCGTCTCAAGAAAAAAAAATTGGCCGGACATGCTGTCGGGCACCTGTAATCCCAGCTACTCGGGAGGCTGAGGAAGAATTGTTTGAACCCAGGAGGCTGAGGTTGCAGTGAGCCGACATTGTGCCACTGTACTCCAGCCTGCGCAACAGAGGGAAACTGTCTCCAAAAAAAAGTCAGGTTCCAGGACAGCACACAATATGATCCCATTAAAAAATACACACAAATGGCCACGTGTGGTGGCTCACACCTGTAATCCCAGCACTTTGGGAGGCTGAGGCGAGCAGATCATGAGGTCAGGAGTTCAAGAGCAGCCTGGCCAACATAGTGAAACCCTGTCTCTACTAAAAATACAAAAATAGCTGGGTGTGGTGGTGTGTGCCTGTAGTCCCAGCTATCTGGGAGACTGAGGCAGGAGAATTGCTTGAACCGGGGCCCGGGAGGCAGAGGTTGTGGTGAGCCGAGACTGCACCACTGCACTCAAGCCTGGGCTGACCAGAGAGCAAGACTATCTCAAAAAAACAGAAAAAAAAACACACACATACACACAAATAAGCCAGCCACGGTGACTCACACTTGTAATCCCAGCACTTTGGGAAGCTGAGGCAGGTGGATCAACTTGAGGTCAGGAGTTCAAGACCAGCCTGGCAAACGTGGTAAAACCCTATCTCTACTAAAAATACAAAAATTAGCCAGGTGTGGTGGCAGGCACCTGTAGTCCCAGCTACTCAGCAGGCTGAGGCAGGAAAATCACTTGAACCTGGGAGGCGGAGGTTGCAGTGAGCCCAGATCACACCACTGCGCTCCAGCCTGGGTGATGAAGTGAAACTGTGTCTCAAAAAAAACAAAACAAAACAAAAAGCCACACACACAAACCAAAACTGGTTAACAAAAGATTCCAGTTTTTACTTTTTTTCTGCATAGATTGAGATTTTACATTTAGAATGAATTCAGGTATTATCTGTATAATTATTTAAGTAAAGGACAAGAGGAAGGGAGGGAGGGAGAACGAGAGCGAGCGCCCGTGACCCCCAGTCCCTGGCTTCGAGGCCTGCTCACCATAGGGGGTGGTGGGCCCCAGCTCACTGGCCGCCTCTGCCATGTACTGTGCCAGCAGCTCCCCGTTGGTGACCCGTGAGGGGACCTTCCTGTCCAGCTTCTCATACAGGAACTCCTCCACCCGGGCACCTGTGGGGAGACAGCAGCCAAAGCCACAGGGCTCCTCAGTCCAAGCCCAAAGGTGAAACAGGAACAGACCCAGACCCGGCCCTGCCCACGGAGCACCTGGCCTGCGGACTTCCAGAATACTCTCTTGCTCATGCCCACCTCAACCGTGAAACTGCTGCGGGGGACCCAGCACTCTACAAAGAAGGAAGCCGGGCCCGTCCACTTCTCCCTTAGCAATATGATTACCAAATGTAATACTTGTTTGCACAATTCCCTCCTCCTGGCCCCAAAAGTTATCTGGTCACAGAGCAGATTTGCAGGCAGACACGCAGCATGACCCAGAGCCACCCCCCTTTCCCCGAAAGTCCTGCAGTTTGCTCGTGCTTGACTTTGGGGGCCTGCCTTGGGGGAGGTGCTCTGGGCAGTCCCTTCATCTCTGGGCCTTGCTGGCCTCTTGAAAGTGACCAAGTTTGGGCCAAACACGGTGGCTCATGCCTGTAATCCCAACCCTTTGGGAGGCTGAGGTGGGTGGACGACTTGAGGTCAGGAGTTCGAGACCAGTCTGGCTAACATGGTGAAACCCCATCTCCTCTAAAAATACAAAAATTAGCCAAGGGTAGTGGTACACGCCTGTAGTCCCCACTACTCGTGAGGCTGAGGCAGGAGAATCGCTTGAACCCAGGAGCCAGAGGTTGCAGTGAGCCGAGATGGGGCCACTGCACTACTCCAGACTGGGTGACAGAACAAGACTCCGTCTTAAAAAAAGAAAGAAAGAAAGAAAGAAAGAGACCAACCAGGGTTGTGTTTTGCCTGCCTCTTCTCCCACATGTTTTAGCTTCCAGGCATTTAACTCCTCTGTGCAAAATTCAGTATTCCCACTGCCCTGGAGTGGCTGGCAGCCCAAAACAGTCTCCGATTTTCTTTTTTTCATTCCTTTTTTTTTTTTTTTTTTTGTAGAGACAGAGTTTCCTCCATGTTGGTCAGGTTGGTCTTGAACTCCCAGCCTCAGGTGACCTACCCGCCTCGGCCTCCCAAAATGCTGGGATTACAGGCGTGAGCCACTGCACCCGGCCTTTTTTTTTTTTTTTCTTCATTTTTTCATTTTTTCCATTTCCTTTGAACTGTCACTCCTAAACAGCCTTGAGCCCAAGAGCCTAGCTGAAACCCCGACTGCAGCCCTGCCCACCCGTGCCACAGCAGGCCCAGGCCTCCCCGGGCCAGCACCCCTCCCAGGCCACCGGCACACACTCACTAGGGTTAGGCTGCAACAGCACTTCCGTCTGCCTCAAGATCTTCTCTGTCCAGTTCTTGGTGCTGTCTGCCCGGGCCAGAAGGTTTTCAAAGTGGGCATCAAGCTCGGTCTTCTCAGCCTGGCCAAACTTCTCCTCCGTGAACTATAGTGGGAAGGCCAAGGGGTTGGGGAGGGCTCAGAAGGAGGTAGGGGAGTGGAGGGGAAAGGGAGGACTGCCCCTCCCCACCAGAGGAACCCAGGCAGGCCCCAGGGTCAAGGAACCGGCCTGAGGGTTCCCGGCAGGGCCTCCCTGTTTGCTCCTTGGTGAAATGAGGTGGCTGGACCAGAGTGTGGGGATCACAGCTTCTTTGGGAAATCCAGTGAAACCTACAGACTGTCTCCCCACAGAAATGCACGTTCATAGACAACTTAGTGGGGTGAGGAATGCTGGGGAGGCCAGCCCTAGGGTCCTTCGAGCTTGACTCTGAAGGAGCAGACTTGGTAGAAAGGGCTTGGGACAAACGGGGCCCGGAGCAGGGTCTAGGGCTATCAAGGAGCTTCACGGGCATCTGGGAGCTGCTAGGGAGAGGGTGCCAGGGGAGGGAGGGGAAGAACCCAAGGTCTGGAAAACCTGATTTGATTCTTAGTTCTGCCACTGTCAAGCTGTGTGACCTTGGGCAAGGGGCTCTGCCTCTCTGAGCATTGGTTTCCTGAGCTGAAAAAAGGGAATAACAACACCTCCCTAATAGGTTATGAGGATGAAAAGATGTGGGTGGACATAAAGGCTGGGTCTGGTACACCCTGATTTCACCATGGAAGGCACTGGTGCCCAGAGCTGATAGGCATAGAGATGTCTGGGAAGGAAGGGGAGTGCGGGGAGGGAGGATGGCCAAATGGTTGGCTTTGGCCACCTGGGAGGGTAGGCAGAAACACCGCCAGCCCATCAGAACCAGCAGCTGGGCACACCCAGGGCCCGGGATGTCCCATGGTCCCCATCAAAGCTGGCAGAAGCCACAGGGGCTACCTAGAAACAACCAGAAACACATGTCCCCGCTTTCCAGACAGGGACACCACGGCCTTCTCCAGCTAAGGGAAAGGGCTTGCCTAAGGTGGCAGCCAGAGTAGACTTGCAGGAGTAAGATAAGGAGCAGCAAACACTGCTGGCTGGCCCTGCCCTAAGGGTTTCTGCTCTTGACCTCCTCAACCTCTAATGCACAGAGGGCTGGTTCCCATTTCACAGATGCTGCCACTGAGGCTGAGCAAGGGCCTGGACCACGCTGGAGTCGGGTCAGCTGTGAATCATCCATGGCTGCAGTCGGCTTCAGTGGCGGGGGGCTGGGCGGCCACCAGGAGCTCAGCAGCCATTAATTATGTAGCAGAGCTTGGGTTTCTTCCTGCAGGGCTGGGAGGCCCCAGCTGCCAGGGCTATGGCCTCAGCTCCTGCCTGGAGCCAGCTGCTCCTGGCCTCCTCCTCCCTCCCCGACCCTGGTGGGCTCTGCCTCCTCTTCTTCCTCACACTCCCCAAACTGAGACCTTCCCGAGTAGGGGCTGAGCCTTGCCCCTGCCCCTGCACCATGCCCACCCAGTCCTTTGAGGGGAGTGGCGTTCACCCCATTTTCCAAATGAAGAAACCAAGGCTTGGAGAGGCAAAGTCTCCCTTCTGGGCCTGAGAGCCTCTGACTGGAGAATGCAGATCACAGGATCTAAATCACAGGCTATTTGGTCAGCACACAGCATGGGGCTGATACATGTTAGCTAGTATTATCATTACCACTTTTTTTTTTTTTTTTTTTGAGACAAAGTCTCCCTCTGTTAGCCAGGCTGGAGTGCAGTGGCACGATTTTGGCTCACTGCAACCTCCGTCTCCCGGGCTCAAGCAATTCCCCCTCAGCCTCCCAGGCAGCAGGGATTACAGGTGCCCCCCACCACGCCCAGCTAATTTTTGTATTTTTGGTAGGGATGGGGTTTCAACATGTTGGCCAGGCTGGTCTCAAACTTCTGACCTCAGGTGATCCACCCACCTCGGCCTCCCAAAGTGCTGGGATTACAGGCGTGAGTCACTGTGTCAGGCCTTATCACCAACATTAATGAAAAGCCTTGGCTGGGCCTTTAGGAGGCCAAGACGGGTGGATTACAAGGTCAGGAGTTCTAGACCAGCCTGCCCAATATAGTGAAACCCCGTCTCTACTAAAAATACAAAAATTAGCTGGGCGTGGTGGCGGGCACCTGTAATCCCAGCTACTCGGGAGGCTGAGGCAGGGGAATTCCTTGAACCTGGGAGGTAGAGGTTGCAGTGAGCCGACATCTTGCCACTGCACTCCAGCCTGGGCGACAGAGCAAGACTCCGTCTCATAAAAAAAACAAAAAACAGCCGGGCGCGGTGGCTCACGCCTGTAATCCCAGCACTTTGGGAGGCCGAGGCGGGTGGATCACGAGGTCAAGAGATCGAGACCATCCTGGTCAACATGGTGAAACCCCGTCTCTACTAAAAATACAA
>CAUYUD010040101.1:0-46550 GCA_963575295.1 Alouatta caraya
GTTAGATCAAATGCTAACTAGAATAACCAGCTTAGAGAAGAACATAAACAACTTTATGGAGTTGAAGAACACAGCATGAGAACTACATGAAGCAAACACAACTTTTAATAACTGAATTGATCAAGCAGAAGAATGGATATCAGAGATTGAAGATCAACTCAATGAAGTAAAAAGAGAAGGCAATACAAGAGATAAAAGAGTGAAAAGAAATGAACAAAGCCTCCAAGAAATATGGGATTATGTGAAAAAATCTAATCTACGCTTGATCGGTGTATCTGAATATGATGAGGAGAATGAATCCAAGCTGGAAAACACACTCCAGGATATTATCCAGGAGAACTTCCCAAGCCTAGCAAGGCAGTGCAAATTTCAAATTCAAGAAATACAGAGAACTCCACAAAGATATGCCTCAAGAAGAGCAACTCCAAGAAACATAATTGTCAGATTCACCAGGGTCAAAATGAAGGAAAAAATGCTAAGGGCAGCCAGAGAGAAAGGTCAGGTCACCCACAGAGGGAAGTCAATAAGACCCATAGCAGATCTCTCGACAGAAACTCTACAAGCCAGAAGAGAGTGGGGACCAATATTCAACATCGTTGAAGAAAATAACTTTCAACCCAGAATCTCATATCCAGCCAAACTAAGCTTCATAAGAAAAGGAGAAATAAAATCCTTTATGGACGAGCAATTATTGAGAGATTTTGTCACCACCAGACCTGCCCTACAAGAGCTCCTGGAAGAAACACTAAGCATGGAAATGAACAAGTACCAGTCACTGCAAAAGCAAACCAGGTGGCAAAGACCAAAAATGCAATCAAGAAAATGAGTCAACTAATGAGAAAGAAAACCAGCCAGTAACAAAATGACAGGATCAAATTCACACATAACAATATTAACATTAAATGTAAATGACCTAAATGCCCCAATCAAAAGACACAGACTGGCAAAAAAATTTTTACAATCTACCCATCTGACAAAAGGGTTAATATCCAGAATCTACAAAGAACTAAAACAGATTTACAAGAAAAAACAAACAACCCCATTTAAAAGTGGGTGAAGGATATGAGCAGACACTTTATAAAAGAAGACATACATGAGGCCAACAAACATATGAAAAAATGCTCATCATCACTGGTCATTAGAGAAATGCAAATCAAAACCACACTGAGGTATCATCTCACACCAGTTAGAATGGCAATCATTAAAAAATCAGGAGACAGCAGATGAGGGAGAGGATGTGGAGAAATAGGTGGGAGTGCAAATTAGTTCAACCATTGTGGAAGACAGTGTGGCGATTTCTCAAGGATCTAGAAATAGAAATTCCATTTGACCCAACAATCCATTACTGGCTATATACTCAAAGGGCTATAAATCATTCTATTATAAAGACACATGCACAAGTATGTTCATTGCAGCCCTGTGTACAATAGCAAAGACCAGGAACCAACCCAAATGCCCATCAATGATAGGCTGGACAAAGAAAATGTGGCACATATACACCATGGAATACTATGCAGCCATAAAAAAACTATGAGTTCTCATCGTTTGTAGGGAGTTGGATGAATCTCGAAACCATCATTTTCAGCAAATTGACACAAGAACAAAAAACCAAACACTGTTCTCACTCATAAATGGGTGCTGAACAATGAGAACACGTGGACTCAGGGAGAGGAGCATCACACACTGGGGGCTTTTGAGGGGGCTGGGGAGGGACAGCAGGGAGTGGGAAGGGTGGGGAGGGATAACATGGGGAAAAATGCCAGACATAGATGAAGAGAGAATAGAGGCAGCAAACCACCTGGTTATGTATGCACCTATGCAACAACCCTGCGTGACCTGCACATGTACCCCACAACCTAAAGTAAAATAAAAATAAATTTGAAAAAAGAAAAAAGAAAATGTGGCACATGTACACCATAGAATACTATGCAGCCATAGAAAACGATGAGTTCATATTCTTTGCAGGGACATGAATGAAGCTGGAAACCATCATTCACAGCAAACTGACACAGGAACAGAAAATCAAACATTGCATTTTCTTACTCATAAGCGGGAGTGAACAATGAGAACACATGGACACAGGGAGGGTAATATCATACACCGGGGCCTGTTGGGGTGTGAGGGGTAAGGGGGACGGAGAGCACTAGGACAAATATATAATGCCTGCAGGGCTTAAAACCTGGGTTGATGGGTGCAGCAAACGACCATGGCACATGTATACCTATGTAACAAACCTGCATGTTCTGCACATATATCCCAGAACTTCAAGTATAATTTTAAAAAAAATTCAATTTCAGACTTTTTATGTTTGTGGTGATTATTAGAAAGTTAAGGGAAAATATTGAGTAGGTATTAGTAAACATAAATTTGATATTAGGAGAAAATGTGAAACTTTGAAAGTCAAAGAATATAGATGATATTTAAAATCATGAGGTACATAACAGAAGAGTAATTCAATCTTAAGTTTGGAAACATACTGATGTTCAATAGTCAGTGAGATAAAGAGGAGTTATCAAAGGAGGCTGAGAAGGGATAGTCAGTGAATGTCGAAGAAACCAGGAGAGTGTGATGTTTCACAGGAGAAGTTAAGAAAATGGATCAAGGAGGAAGGAGTGTTCACCTGTATAAAACCTTGCAGACATTTCAAGAATGGCAGAGTAACTAGTTTTGCTTGTTTCAATCATTTGATTTATCAATGTGGAGGTCAGAGTGACATTAAACGACCAGTTCAAAGGAAGTGGTAAGAATGAAAGTCAATTATTCTTTATGGACTTCTGTTCTTAGAATAGATTTTCAGAGACTTCAGACTGCATCCAAGCATTGCTCAATGTGCCTTAAAGTGTGTGAGTAAATGAATAATATTCAGTGGCTCAGAGGTCACGATCTCAGCTCAGTGATTAAGGACTCATATTAGGAGCCATGAGTGACTGGCCCTTCCAAGAATACAAGAAGCCCAATCTCCATGATGGGACAACCTCATCCAAGGCATACTGAGAAATACTTCATAAAATTGCATGTCTTTCTCTTTTGATCTGTATTTCCTAAGGTTAGTTTGCCCTCCAAAATGTACCTAGTTTCTCCCAACAATGCATGGGATATTTCCCTCCTAAAATTTATGAGGCAGTTTTACTTTCAGGCTACACCACATCTTAGATGGCTTTCATGGCATTAGCTTAAAAGTTGGTTTCAGATAGTTTGAATAAAGTTCTGTTAACAATAGAACAATAGAGCCTTTTGTAAATTAGACATTTTTTCCTATTATTTGCAATAAATGTCTCTTTATTTTTAAAATTGTTCCCTGTTGGATGGAGTATTCTCTCTCTGTCTACAAAGACTACTTTGATTCTTTAATATCTTTCCAGTGGCACCTGTCCTTTCCCAAAAATCACCTTGTGCGTCTAGATCTGTTTTCCTCCTTTTGCTACTCATGTACATTTCTCTTACCTCCCTGACTCTTCTAAATTCATTCATATTTCAGCAGACTTTTTGTCTTCATTAGACTGCATGCTTTCTGGAGGCTGATGGATACCTCTTCAAGTTTATAATATTCAGTACAATATCAGTTGTATCATTTTTGTTTTAGAAATTGATGTCTTCATAGTATAATACTGCCTTCAGTCACATATGCATACTGTGTCTCCTTATCATAAGCGTTTTGGTTAAAATCTTGAGTCAATCTCCTTTTTTTTAATCCTGCCATCAATTAATAATTATCTTTCACATTGGTATGAGAATGCCTCAAAGCCCACTGGCATGAAAATGAAGAGAAGTTCTCATCATCTCTCTTTTTTTCTCTTGACCACACCATTCAGATTTTATTTGAAAGCAGCCTTTTTTCATCAAAGTGCCAATGATTTAGTTTTCAATCCTGAGATTAATTGCATTCACACTGAATATTTTTCATCTCACCTTGTTTAGTGATTGGATTATTGAGCTACATAAACTTTGTCTCTGTCACCTGTTAAGTATAGAGTCCAACTTTCTGTCTCCCCTTCAGCAACCATCATGGAGCCTTGCTCAGATCAGGTGCTCCAAATATTTATGAAATAAGTTAAAAGCAAATAAATAGTATGACACCCAGCTCACAACTCCATGCTAAGCAAAGTTCATATATTTTGCCTGTTTGTTGTTTATTTCAAAGCTTGCTTAATGATTTATGTAATGTCTGGCCCCTGATTCTCATTGTAAGAGAATTGTTCAACTAAATTTAATTGCTGAGGAATTTTTATAGAAAATATAAAGTGTACTGATTTAAAGATAGAACTGAAAATTATAAATTATATAAATAACATATTTATAACTCTATTTTTAAAAATCTTCATATGTGTTTTATGAGACAAGTAATTTCTAATTTCTCAAGAACACAGACAATGGCATATGGTTTGTGTGGTGCATATTCAACATCAAGACTAAGAATTGGAGCCAGATGCTTGATAAAGAGACCAGTTTGGAAGGATTTAAGATTAGAAAATTAGACATACTCAGTGGCGTCAGCAGACACAGACACATCCCAAGGGCGAAAAAAGCTGAAGACAAATCTCCATGGCTATGAAGTATAAATAAACCTATCTCCAGAGAGTATGTGACCTTTTGGCATTCAGGAGCTCTAGGTGGAGGTGGTAGACATGTGTACCAAAAATTAGGTGGAATATGGTAATGAAGAACAAAAGGCATAAAATAATTAACAAATATTCAATTTTGAAAGACCTAGAAAAATACTAAAATGAGTTATTTCTATGCAATGTCTATTTTGAGTTTCTCTAAGATAGCTATAATCAGCCCCATTTTTCAAAAACAATTGAGTTTAGGCAAGTCACAATGCTAGTAAATGGTAGTATGAAATTCCCACGTGTTTGATTTCAGAGTCACAATCACATCACTATCTGGCATGTTATCTAAACTGGAACTCAGGAACCTAAGAGTTAAAAAATGACCAAGCTATTGAAACCTGATATGAGCGATATCTAATCAGATGAATAGAACATTGGTGCTAAACCTCAGTAAAACCAACTTTATGTTCGGTCTTGCACAAGACTGAATGAACATTCTTGAGCCCTTCTACATTAGGGAGAATTGGTCCCAGCTCTCTGTAGGAGGCTAAGCATGTATCTTTGGAAGCTAAGATAGTTATCAAAGTAAAGAAGAGGCGAAGGTAGTAGGAGCACAGCAAGGCATCAAATGAAGCAATTAAGCATGTAAAAATTAGGTAGGCCAGGCACGCTGGCTCACACCTGTAATTCTAACACTTTGGGAGGTGAGGCTGGCCGATCACTTAGGTCAGGAGTTCAAGACCAGCCTGGCCAACATGGCAAAACCCCTGTCTCCACTAAAAATATAAAGAAAAAAAAAGCTTCGCCAGACGTGATGGTACATGCCTATAGTTCTAGCTTCTCCAGAGGCTGAGGCACAAGGATCACTTGAGCCTAAGAGGTGGAGGTTGCAGTGAGCTCAGACCACACCACTGCACTCCAGCCTGGGTGACAGAGCAAGACTCTGTCTGAAAATGAATAAATAAATGAGATTATTTTATTATGATCTTAATTTTCTATTTCAAAATGTTTGTTGCCAAATGGCCCAATCCAGCAAAATAGATACACTTTGGCTGCAAAAACCTCTAATTACTTTTTATGGTATGATTCTGGAGCTCATTCATTTAAAGATTTTATGCTGAAAACTCACAACAAAGGTAAGAAGCTAGGATGTAGAATCGTTTGCACGTAGTGGGTGTGGAATACAGAGACTGAGTGGGAGAGAGGGTGGTTTGGATAGCAAGTTTAGCCACATTCTTTCCACTACTTCTCACTTGCTCATCACTGAATTCATCCAAGAAAAGGCCACTGGTGGCTGATAATTACTACCAACCTGTCTCACAGAAATTAGAAACTCTTTAGCAAACAGAGTAGCTGAAGAACTTTGTAGTCAGGAGTGTCCTACTGGTTCTTTCTCCAGGCCTCCTTAATTTTATACATTAATTGTATCCCAACAAAGTGACTTAAATGAGAGCACATGGACACAGGGAGGGGAGCATCACACACTGGAGTCAGTTGGGGACAGGGACTAGCGAAGGGACAGCAGGGGAGTGGCTAGGGTGGGGAGGGATAACTCAGAGAGAAATGCCAGATATAGATGATGGGGAAATGGAAGCAGCAAACTTACCTTGCAACGTATCTACCTATGCAACAACCCTGCATGATCTGCACATGTACACCAGAACCTAAAGTACAGTTTTTTAAAAATGTGATGTTTCCATTGGCTCCTTTTAGAAATACAATCTCAACATGACAACCTTCGAAAGCTTAATGTGCTAGGGGTTCAAGTCATAGTCAGCTTCGTAGATTGTCTGGTAACACATGAATAACAGCAACCTTTGGGAATCACCAGGATGAGTCAGACCAGTACTAACTGGGAATTCAGAGAACTGGGTCTGTACTAGCTTTGCCACCACCTAGTTATGTGACCTTGGATATTTTAATTCCTTTGAGCCTCTGCTCTCCTCACTTTTGAACTGGGACTGTGTAGAACTGCTGATCATTATAGTCCGTCAGCATTTAAAATTTCCATGTCATTTCCTTTAGCTCTAAAATCTTATTTTCCCCATAGATCACATACACCTTCATGATGAATTCTTAAATTAAAAGGTTCTGGGGACCGGGCAAAGTAGCTCACACCTGTAATCTCAGGACTTTGGGAGGCCGAGGTGAGCAGATCACCTGAGGTCAGGAATTTGAAACCGTCTGGCCAACATGGTGAAACTCTAAAAATGTCTCTGCTAAAAATAGAATATTAGCCGGGCATGGTGGTGCATGCCTGTAATCCCAATTTTTTGGGAGGCTGAGGCAGGAGAATCGCTTGAACCTGGGAGGCGGAGGTCGCAGAGTGAGCCGAGATTGCGCCACTGCACTCCAGCCTGAGCAACAAGAGTGAAACTGCATCTGAAAAAAAAAAAAGGTTATGGGATAAAGTGTGTTTTGAAAAAGCTGTGTTAAACAAAGCTGAACAGATTTATTTTCTGTGTGGATGTTTTGGTGTCTTTAAAATGCAAACAGCCATAATGACTCACCAACAACTCGGAAAAAAATGTTTTTCCTCCAGATTTCTGATCCTTTCCTGATAACATTTCCCTAAGCCCTCCACTCTCAGTCTATTAGACCATGAAAGCTTCCTGTCTCCAGCTGGAAGGACTGGATTCTCTTTGTTGGAGGTTGGAAACTGAGACTTTGTCTGTCTTTTTTTTCAAGAATTGTGCTGGTAAACACTTGGAAACAGTGGCAACTTTCACCTCAGAGCAGCAGGATTCAACCCACTTGCCTCTAAAGGCAAAGAAGTTCAGTGTGCATAAAGAAAAGCAGACCTGAATGGCAGTATCTACTCAAAGAGATGGAAACCTGCTTTTATGGGGGGCCCACTTAACACCTAAATCTGGACCATGATGAGAGCCAGTCCTCCTTTATGAATTTGTATACTTGGCCAACCTTCAATCATACCCAAAATCTCAACCAGGGCTACTTAGAATCTACTAAGCAGATTTAAATAAAGGTCTTACAATCAATGCATCTCTCTCTTTTCATGAGCAACCAAGAGGATTAATATTTTACATAACACACTGTTGGAAGCACAGGCATATGTTTTAAGGTTATCTCAAATAACTGATGATGCAGGTACTGCTACTAATAATATAGGCTAATGTACATTCCTGAAGCGAATCACATCAAAGACATTGCTTTTTTCCCCTTTTTATGTAAGTATTTATGTTGCTAAAGTTTTAAAAAGTGACTATGCTTGAATGCCAGCAATATGCCAGGTGTGACGCTAGACCCTTCATGAACATTTTATTGTTTAATTTAAACAATAAAATGACTCAATGAGGTAGGTAGATTCTTCTTGCCATTTCAAAAATGAGAAACAAGTATTCACAGAATTTGTATAATTTGTTTAAGGTCTAAAATTACTGATTGACAGAGGTGGATTCCTAGCTCAGGCGTGTCTGACCCCAGGGTCTCTGCAATTTTGATAAGCTATGTCTCATTAATTTGCCATGATATACACTCACGCCATCCTCTCGCCTATCACCCCCCCATCTTTTGTTCTTTCCTAATGCATTTCTCTCTATCCCTTTCCCTCCCTTCTTCTGTCTTCCTTCTTTCTCCTTCCTTTGATTCTTCCTTCCTATCTTTTCCCTTCCCTCTTTTCTCCCTTGCTTTGCTACAACTGACAATATTACAGACTGCCCCAGATGTCCCTAAGTGTTATCTTCTCTGCTTTTGCAAAGAGTGTCTTTTGTCACTTCCCTTGGTCCTCCCTGAGTCCCTGATGTGGCTTTGTATTCTTTGCCACCTCTCTCTCCGGAGCCTCTGAAAATGCCTCTAAAAACCTACATTTGTCCCAACACTTTCCTAAGGAATGCACATTTCCCATAAGGACCCCATTTAATTTTTATCACCAGCACCACTAAAATAACTGCTCTCAGTACATTCATCCAAGACTTTCACAGCCAGCAACACCCTTCCTTTGCTTTTTTAAACCTGTCAGGAAACGGTGTCCAGAAATATTTCATTTTGTTGTTACTCAGAGCAGTGATTTTCCATCCTCACCATTTCAGAGACTATGAGTCAGTGCTTAGAACTGACTTGTGATTTCGTCAGTTTCGTTCAGGCTAGAAAATGCACAGATTTGTGCCTATCTATGTTGCCCAAGAAAGCATTCCTAGTGTTTGATACAGGCACCAAGACTGTGTCTTACCTGTACTCCTAAACCTTCAGCTCAGTTATTTCTAACATTCCCGGGAATCTTTCAGCCATTGCAGAAAAATATACTATCAAAGGCTTGTATTAAACTCCCAAGCACATGACAAGTTATTCAGAGCAGAACTGCCATAGCACTGAACCTGAACCTATGAGGTGTTTTCTGCCTAGTTCGTGAAATCTCACAGTTCTAAGATATCTCTTGGAGAGGTAACTGCCAACACACAGTATCCAAAAGACTGCAAACAAATAACACTCCAGCTCAGTGAAATCCGGGTGAATTAAATCTGCTTACCTTAGTTTACCTTTGTATAATAATTATTTGGGGGGAGGAATATTAATTATTATTATTATTATTATTTTGAGATGGAGTCTTGCTCTGTTGTCCAGGCTGGAGTGTAGTGGCACCATCTCAGCTCACCACAACCTCCGCATCCCGAGTTTTCTCCTGCCTCAGCCTCCCGAATAGCTGGGGCTACAGGCATGCACCACCATGCCCGACTAATTTTGTATTTTTAGTAGAGACAGGGTTTCACTATGTTAGCCACGCTGGTCTCAAACTCCTGACCTCAGGTAATCCATCTGCCTCGGATCCCAAATTGCTGGGATTATAAGAGTGAGCCACCGCGCCTGGCCCAGGATATTAATTATTGTTATGCAAAAAGCAAAAAACCAAGAAGAAGAAGAAAAGAGGATGAAAAAGAAGAGGAGAAGGATTATAAGGAAGGGCATCTGTGACCAAATAAACTTAGAAAACCCTGGGTTAAGTGAAATTAAACAAACTTCTGTACTTTGTAACTTTTTGTAGAGTAAAAATATTCTTTGAGAATATTCTGAAGAAAGTGCTTTAAATTTTACAAACTTATTTTCTAAGTTTTCATGCAAAACAAAAGCTTTTGTTTTCCATGGATTCTCACATCAATCTAGAGTTTTATAAAATGCTTCAGAAAATAATGCACTCCCACTTCCTGAAAGAACTATAGAACCATCTATATTATTCATATTTAATTCATTAATATATTCACTCATTCATTCATGCATATATTTATATAGTCATTCAAACTTATGACTAGCATTCATTGTGATCTGGGCACTAGAGATATAAAGATAAACGAATAGAATCCTAGTCCCTAAGGAATATATTGTCTAGTTAGAAATTGGACATTTGGATGAATAAATAATAAAACAGTGTCATAAGGGTAATATGAAAACAAGAAACCATGCACACAACAAGGTGAATCAATTTTCCTTTTTAGTTTAAAATTTATTAGTCTCTCGTTTATAAATGGAAATGATAATACTTACTCCATAGGATTGTTGGAAGACAGAATAGACTTTACTGAGGAGTGGCCTTATTTGGTAATTTGTGTTTTGTAAATTTGACAGCAAATTCACAAAATTTGGTAGCCTAATTTGTTAATTTGTGTTTTGTGAATTTGACAGCAAGAGACCATTAAAAGAAATTCTGAAGTTAGGAATAACAAAATCAACGAAGAACATGTGAGGCATGCCCAATGAGAGGAACAAGATAGCAAATGTATGTAAGAAATGGTCTTGACTATTTGTTTGGGAGCTAGGAAGGAGCTCAGCAAGTGTTTATGAATTAATTGTATTGCCCATTTTAGTTCTGCCACAGAGAGAAATGGAATCACTCCATGATACAGCTAGTTCTGAACAGTTGATTAATTCTCACCTATCCATGTCACTTAGACTGAAGCAAAAGCAGATATCTCAGAGATGAGTCAGTTCACTTTGCTACTTTTAGCATATTTTCTATTTCTCATTGTCCATAAATTATTCCTCTAGTTGCTGGCTGATTTAATCCCAAACCTCCACTTCTCAAAATGCACGCTTCCTGTAAACTGACTGTCTTTATTGAGCCCCAACCCATGTCAGCAAAACATGACATTGCTACATGGTTAAATAAAGTCAACTGATCTAAGTTCAGCATGATACATTACTGGATCCACAAAAAGTCTGGGATCCAGCTTCACTCCCCGCAAGGCAAGCATCTAACGTGCCATTTTATGATGCTCTTTTGGAAATCTGGAGTAAGAATTATACTATAAAACCAAATTCTCTTATCTTGTAAAACCACATTTTAAAAATCTTTATGTCTCAGAGGGTGGTTGCAGTTGAATGAAATCCCAAAATAGCTCTGGCAACTTTCATGAAAAAAGCAATACACATTTATTATATTTAATATCTTTTAACATAATTCAGACACATTCACTGTTCAGAGAGTTTTTTGTGTTTATTTCCTTTTAGGATATTTTTACGTGATCTGAGAATTGAATGAACAGAAAAGAGAAAAATGAAGAAGAAAACTTTGGCTTCAGTAGCAGCTGTACCTTCCTGGTGTTTGTTCTGAATTTTATTAGCTAAAATTTGCTCTCTAGCAGGTGGCCAACTGTGAATGCAGGAAATTACTAGGCTCGTCCTTGGACTCTGAAGACTGGTGAAGGGTACAGTCAGAGAATAGTAGAGCTCAAAATCTGCTTCAGAAATCACTGTTAAATGGGTAGATTGTATAAGAATTTTCTTGTTGGCAAAATGCCTTTCATATACTCATTGAGGCTAATTTTACATAGGAGGAAACTGAGAATCAGAAATTATATTTCAAAAGGTTGTACATATGGTGGTTGTAGAAACCAGGATGAGAAAGTCATCTCTTTTATTTCCTTTAATTACTTGAATTCTTTCCACACTACCACATGTGTTCCAAACCATTCAATCATTCATTCATTCATTCATTCATTCATTCATTCATTCAAAAATGACTGTATTGTGTTTCTATTATGTGGTAGGTTTTAGAAGTGTGGTTTTGAAACCCATAGATACGTTTTCAGTGATCTTGGAGTTTTAGCTCTGGTTTTACAGACGAGGAAAGAGAAACTTAGAATAACCAAGTTGCTACTTTTTAAACACAACTAATTTGTAGTAGAGCTGGGAATATATCTCAGCTCTTTGATAATAATAATAAAAAAAAAATGAAAGCCCTGCCTATAAGTCAAAATTGCATACATGGAATACTATTTCCTGCCAGCTTCCATTGTAATGGTAGAAATGCGTTATGTTCACTTCTAATTGATTTCCAGTGGGTGGTGGCCTTAAACACTTTTAACTATTTCTTGTTTTGAACACACTCTCGTCCTAGCCAGATTTCTTATCTTTCTAGTAGATGATCTTTAAGCAAATTTATTTGTTAAAAGGAAATCAATGTTGGAAACATACATGCAAACACTCACACGCTTAATTGAATGAATATTTTCTGATATAAGTCACATTCTACTTTATTTTTTATCCTTTGCTTGCATAGGTGGGGAAAGTGTGGTATGCGTTTTTACATTTGGATTCATCTGGAATGCAGTTTGTCTGCATTTTAAAAAATACTTTAGTGGCAATTAAGGTTTATAGGTATAAAGGAAACAACAGTACATATTTTATTTTGCCAATAGATCCTCTATCTTAAAAACTTTGCAGACAAAAAAATAGAAGCATAGGATAAGAAAGCTAGAAGATATTTTAATCATTATGCATAGTGGTTGTTAATTTTTGAAGACCAAAATCTTTTAGAGAATTTGATTAACTGGTCAGGCACGATGGCTCACGCCTATAATCCCTGCACTGTGGGTTGCCAAGGCGGGCGGATCACGAGGTGGGGAGTTTGAGACCAGCTTGACCAACATGGTGAAATGCTGTCACTACTAAAAAATATAAAAATTATCTGGGCATGGTGGCACACACCTATAATCCCAGGTACTCAGGATGCTGAGGCAGGAGAATCGCTTGAATGCAGGAGACAAAGGTTGCAGTGAGCCGAGATCGTGCCAGCCTGGGCAACAGAGTGAGGCTCCTCAAAAAAAAAAAAAAGATATGATTAATTACATTTTAATAAAATATGCTCTTTCATTTACAAAAGGCTCTAAAATATTGTGTACAGCATTAGACAGTCAATGGCTATCTGAAGAAGCATATCATCATCCTCCAGGGCTCCAGAAACTTCCTATGTAAGAACACAGTCCACACTGCCCTTTGAGGGTAAAAGCTCTGCTTATTGGGTTTAATGTTTTGTCTAAAGCATCTAGAACTGTACCTGCCTCATTAAAGTGTCCCATAAGCTTTTGACTGACCCAGAGGATGTTCCATTAGAAAAGAAGGTGGGTTCTATCTCATCCAAGGCTTTCTCATTCATCTTCAACACACAAAACCATCTCCTATAATGAAATCTTGTATAAAAAATCAATATATAAACTTACAAAAGCATAACTGTCCTGAATGAAACTGGAGTGGGGTTATGTCCAGATTCTTCTTCATGTACATTTACTTCTATTCATAAAACCTGTGTAAAACTCTGGGGAATTTCTTGTTATGCAGATGAAGGAGCAGAGGGACTATTACGTTAGTTACTGTCACATAGCAAAGAAATTGCAGAGCTGAGATTTGATTATAGGCAGTCTTAATCTTGAACAATGCCTCTTACTAACTATGCTGTAATCAAGCCTTTTGAAAAGTTCATAACCTCAAATTGAAAATAGTTGGCAAAACCAATGATCTAAGCAGACCTCTTCAAAATACAAAGGAAGAAACTGATACACGTTTGTGAAGTGACATAAACAAGATCTCTCAGTTTTTGCATTTTGTGTTACATAGTCACAGAAGAAAGTGAGCTTTTGATTCAACACATTTGCATTTATCAACCTGATAATATGTTCCAGGCATTGCTAAATGCTGTAAGCATAATGAGTCATATTTGTTTTTCAGTGATTTGTGATTTGGAAGTGAAGACAGAGAAAAGGTACCTGCAATGGAACATGATGTGTTACATGATGGCATATGTTTTTATCTCACATCCCAAATCATTGAACAATTCTTCTGGATATACTATCAAAATCTGACCATTTCTCCCTCTCTCTCCTGCTACCACCCTTGTCCAAGCTACCATTATCTCTCATCTGAATTAGAGCCATAGTTCATTAACTGGTGTCTCTGGTTTCATTCTTACTTACCTACAGTCCTTGTTCAACACAATACCTAGAAGGACTTTCTTTTAAACATAAGAGAGAACATATTATTTCTCTGGTCAAAACTTTCCAATAATTTCTGATTTCAGTCAGAATAAGAAGAGCTTATCCCTTAGAGTCCAGTCCCTGACTTCATCTCCTATCTTAACCCTTTCTACTCCCTGCTCCCATTCACTCACAGTGAAATGCTGACTGTTGTTTATCAAACAGACCTGCTCATCCAACCCCAGAAATTGCCATTGCTCATTCCTCTGCCTGATATTCCTTTTCCCAGACTTTTGTGAAGCTCACTTCCTTGCTTTAGTCATATCTTTCTTTAAATACTACTTCTGTATAATGCAGCCTTCATGGATCACCAGGTCTAAACTTGCTAACTGCCACCCCATTCCTAATCCATCTCTTCATTCTCTTCTGTGTTTTTTAATTGCACCTATCTTGGCCTGTCATTTTCTTTTTTTTTTTTTCTTTTTTTTTAATATATATATTTTTATTGCATTTTAAGTTTGGGGGTACATGTGAAGAACATGCAAGATTGTTACATAGGTACACACATGGCAGTGTGATTTGCTGCCTTCCTCCCTATCACCTATATCTGGTATTTCTCCCCATGCTATCCCTCCCCAAATCCCCACCCCCCCCTGTCCCTCCCCTTTTTCCCCCCAAATGACCCCCATTTGAGATGCTCCCCTCCCTGTGTCCATGTGTTCTCATTGTTCAACACCTGCCTATGAGTGAGAATATGCGGTGTTTGATTTTCTGTTCTTGTGTCAGTTTGCATCTTAATTCTGGCAGTTTCACTCTCCTGAGCCTTTTGATCCTGCTCTTTGCCATCTTCCACAGCAGTTCTGGGATCTCTACTTTGCTTAGTATTCACCACTTATTTCTACATTTCTAAGAGATGTCTTAGTGTGTGAGTATTATTCTCTTTCCAGGTTATTGATATCTTGTATCATACTATGTAGCAGGTGTGAACTTTCCTGAATCCAACTGTATGGTCTGGTCCTGCCCACCTTGATCCAGCATCTTCAGGGTTCAGTTTCACAAGCACACTCCCATATACTGGCTAGTCTTGCTATTCCTTCAGCATGGAGTGTCTTTTCCTGTTTTCTACTCCAGCACTTCCCCAACCAGATTACGTTGTTACCTGACTCATTATCAGTCTGTGGACCAAGAGGAGAGGTGGGAGTAAATCTTGAGTGGACTCATGTGTTCACAAGAGGCCTCTGTATCAATAAAGAGGGGAATGCTAGCTTCTAACAGAATGAAGTGAACCACTTACACAGGTTCAACAGAATCTAGGAATTCAAGATTTTCAAGATCATTAATTGAGATTCTAATCTGAAATCTCAGAGCCTCACTCCCTTCTCAATTCGGAGCTGACCTTGATATTACAGACTTTCTGGGTTGGAGAATTCAGCATTCTGTGGCGCTCTTCTACTCTTGTAACTACATCTTCTATCTGGAGGAGGTGAAAGTCCCTCTATGTGATTTCCCCTAACTTATGACCAAGGCACCTATTTGGTGTGGAGTGTGGGATGCTGCTGTCTGATCACTGAGTCCACTTCCCAGGAATTACCTTTGACTGAGGGAGACAACTTAAGAGAAATTATTTAACTTATCTGAGCCTAAGTGTCTTTGGATATTAGAGAAAGATAATCATATCTGCTGTAAAAAGAGGCTATGAGAAATATATTAGATTACAATATAGAACACCAGGAAAAAAACAGGTGGTCAATAACATACATCTTTCATTATTAAGTCACTTTGATTACTTCCTCCTGATTCTTATCCTCGGAGAGCCTGTCTTTATAACAGAGCTTTAGCCTGATCCTTTTCCTCTAGTTATTGGACCTGATATCTGTCAATAAATGCAGTCCAGACTTCATTTTGCCATTCGCTTCCTACAGAATTGTTTCTGAACCTTCAAGCGTCAGGACGTCTCTCCCTGACGTTCCTATCTATTTGGATTTTAGTATAACTCAGTACAGATGCTTCCTACAAATTGGAAATGGTGTTCACCTTGGCTCTCCATGGTCAGTGGCTCACTTGTACTGTAAATATATCTATAACCATTGCCTTGCCTATCACGCTGAGCTACATTTTATATGATTGGGCTGGTTCCTTCCAGCTTCTCATTCCATCTGCCTCAGTGGAAAAGTGCAGTTCCAGGCACTTTTATGTCTTCTCTTCCAGCTTGGGAAGATGGGCCAATATGGTCTGTGAAATAAGAAGACCTATGTCTAGATCTGGATTTTACTATTTTCCCCAGGTAAATCACTTTTTATGTGCTAAGGTTGCTGTAAGTGTTGAATGTGATAGAAGTAAGGGCAGGCATTTTCTTGAGGTCTTACCCTGTGCCAATCATTGTGGTAAGCTCATCACAGCAATTATCAAATTTAATCCTCATCATATCCTAATATCTTCAGTGTGAAAAATCTCTATAATTTCCATTTTACATATTAGACCGAGAGTCAAAGTGAGGACCAGAAGATAGGAAGGCAGATGTGAGAGGAGGTATTGTAAGGTAGTGGAGAAAAGAAAAGAAAAGAAAAAATGAACAAGCCTTTAAGAGAGGAGACACAACAGTATGTTGCAGCAAGTAGAACTGTCAGCTTTCTATGCCATCTGCTTTGTAAACAACAACCTTTTCTAAAATCTAAATATCAACAAGAAAAGCAATGGAGTCATAGAGTCAGAGTTTGAACAAGACAGAGCATTTACTTAAGCTTTTTCTGAATACCTAGATGCCAATACTTTTTTAGCACACTTATTAAACCAAACCAGTCTGAGTATTTTGTCTGTTTCCTCTAATGTCTAGTCTAAAAATTCAATTCTAGATCCCAGAATTGATATTTGGTAGGCTGTTGGAGCTGGCCTAGGGGTGGAATTATATTAATGTTCAGAATGCTTCATTTGTTCAACCAGTATTTATTGATTGTGCTGTGTAGACCAGGTATAGTCTGCACTGGGGATAAAGGAGAGAGCTGGATGTTGCTCAGGTTTGAAGGGCTTAAGCCTCAGCTTCGTCTTATGCCTTTGGAGTATAGAGGGGGTGGGTAGGCACTACCATGGAATTTACGATATTTGGAAGTACAAGTAATTTTACTTGTAAAACAATTTAGTTTCAGGTCCACCAAATAAAGCATTTGGCTTAGTGACTAATTGACATCATCCATGTGGATCCACTTGGGTCATTTACAATTTGTATTCTTTTTCCATAATTAGTAGTTGATAAGGTTTGGCTCTGTGTCCCCACCCCCATCTCATGTTTAATTGTAATCCTCGGTGTTGGAAGAGGGACCTAATGTGAGGTGATTGGATCATAGGGGCAGACACATCCTTCTTGCCTGTTCTCATGGTAGTGAGTAAGTTCTCACAAGATCTGCTTGTTTAAGTGTGTAGCACTTCTCCTTTCACTCTCACTCCTGCTCCACCATGTGAAAACGTGACTGCTTCCCTTATACCTCCACCATGATTGTAAGTTTCCTGAGGCCTCCCCGGCCATGCTTCCTGTACAGCCTGCAGAACTATGAGTCAATTAAATCTCTTTTCTTTATAAATTATTATATAATAGCAATGCAATAATGAATCAATACAGTAGTCTTATTTACCCTAGTCTTCATCTGTGAATTGGGCATCATCATAATCATACCTATATCATAAAGGTGTTTTAAGTATTTCTAATATCCTTTGTAAACTATACACTGTACCCTCTCCCCCACACTACATACAATGTTTTGGTAAAGGGTTTTATAATTTATTTTTTTAAAAGTTTATATTCACTATTTAGCAGTTACAACAATCTTTTAAAGTGGATATCTCTTTCCCCAGTTTATATTATAATAGATAAGAACCTTGGGATTCAGAAGTCTGGGCATGCAGTTTAATAGATGTAGGAGACAGGGCTCAAGCATCAGTCATAGCATCTCAGGTTCCAAGTTCTGAGTTTCAAGACATCAGCTTCCTTTTAAAATTTCCTACTTACCCTTGATAATTGGCAGGTCTTTCATGAACATATTGTGGATCATGTTGAAAAAGAACTTGCTGTTTTTGATATACTGTTGGAAGAAAGGGTGAAGATAATCAGTTTTAGTTAGAATCTGTGTATTATAGGTGACATAATTGAGGCTGTGGGATTTATTTCTAGCCTAAAGACATACAGCGAGTGAGTCACAGGTGTGATGGGAGCTCCTTTCACACTTTGGTAACATGGTTCCCTCCTTTGCAACTGCCTCCAGGTTCCTCTAGCAGCACAGTCTCCACCTCTAGGTACCTCCAGCAACACAGTCTCCACCTCTAAACTGTTTTCATGATGCTCTGCATTTTTTGATTAAAAATGCCCAGTGGGAATACATACTGGGAGGCAATTTAGCCAAATATCCTTTTTAACAAATGATTTATTTACTGCTGCTAGGACAGCATTTTCTCCTAATCTTTCTCTGGCCCTCTTTGTTGCTTCCTGTCTTTCTTGTTCACTTCTTGCCAGGAAGCCTCTTAGTCTTTGCTGATTTGGGGCCAGTTCATCTTCTCTTCATGATAAATCTGAGGCTAATGGGCACCCAGAAGAAAAGCAAAGCCTAAGGCAGCTCAGAAGCACACGTATCTTTTCTTGTAATAGACAAATTGTTTTTCCCCTAAATTCCTAAGTGGGATGTCTCCTAATGAGCTTTCTCCCCCTCACACTAGCAGTTTTTTCTCATATATCCATCCTTCTCCAATCCAAGGATAACTGAACAAACTTAGATTATTTTGGGAGTAGAAAATAATTTTGATAAAAATCAGTGTGCTTTTGGTGTTTGCACAGTGTTCCTGGTATTTGCATATCTGGAAGTTGCAGTTGAGAGAAAGGAGGCCACATGAAAGGGTCATGAAAAAGAGAAAATGGCATAGAGTGGTCTTGTACTCTGAGCTCATATACTAAACATAACCATTTTCATTTTATGCATTCAGAGGGCCATATGTCTAGTCAATTGTGAAGACAGACCAAAATTCACTGAAAAGCCTTTCTCTTCATTACACTGCCTATCAAGATGAAAAGTATAACCTTGCTTGTCAGGCTTGATGGAGGCTACATAGTTGAATGAGATGTTGTCAGTAGAGCAAGACCACCTTAACTCAACCTCGAATACTTTTTCCTGCCTGTCACCATGGCTTTCTCCCTCACATGCTTCAGGTCTTTGCTCAGGTATCACATTCTCAGTGAGGTCATGCTTGTTCATCCTATTCAAATTGTTTCTCTAACATCGTCTCCCTTCCTTTCCTGATTTATAGTCTCTGTAATATTTATCACCATCTGACCCATTTTATATTGTGCTTATTTATTTATTTACTGTCTCTCTTCCCTTGCTAGACTGTAAGCCCCATAGGGCAGGAAATCTTAACCATTTTGTTCACTGTTGCATTCCCAATGCTTAGAACGGTGCCTAGCACACAGAAGGTGTTCGGTGAACGTCTGTTGAGTGAATAAATGAATGAATGGAGGAAGTGCAGTTAGGTGTCTAGTAGTGAGACCCAGAGCTCTATCCCAAGTACTGCCCAGATCAAGACCAGTTATTTTTTACTGGCAGAGAGCACACAAATGCATTTCAGATGCTAGCTCTGCCCAGACTAGATGACTTTTGCTATTGAATTTTGGAAATCAGGATGGGAGCTTTATATTCATTCTGTGAAATCTCAGCCTTTTAACTTTTATAGTCTGAGATTGTTTTGTGTCTGGATTCTGACCTCAAAATGCTAGATGGTTTTGTCCTCGGCACCTTCCCGTCACTATCTTCGGCCCTTCCCCTGGCACTCAGACTCCTCAGTCTTATAGTCTCTACTCTGTTATTTCCAGATCAGGCTGTCATCTGGCCTTCAACAAATTCTGTTTCAAAGTTGTCTGATTTCAAAGCAAAATGCATTTTAATTAAGCACCCTGGAGAACAAAAAGCTCTTTCAGATTTTCATGTTAGCATTCTGTCTTTACTGCCGTTTACTTCTTTTGTTTTTCTATTATAATACAAAGGCAGACAATTTTAGTAGACTTACAGAACGAATTCAGTTTAGCAAGTCTACTGGATTCGTATTTTTTTGCAGCATGCTTTATGAAGCTCAGTTAATAAGACAAACTTTAGAAGGAGAAAATAGCTGCTCTCAATAGTTTACAGAGTGAACTCATTTCCACCTCTTAGGTTTCTGCAGGCCTCCTTCACAGGGCCTGGCACTTGCTCTTCACATGTCACTTATTCTTACAGAATGGTCACATTGCTTCTCTCTCCATTTTGCATCATGGTGTTGGACCTTTGAAGCAGGCAGGCTTGCTGCTACAAGCCTCCTAGTTAGCCTCTTGTCAGGGAGCTTTGACCACTCAAGCTGGGCTCATGGACACAGCCCAGAACTCTCCTATCTATTTCTTGTCTTTCCCCCGTCCCCTGGGCTCGGTTCTATCTATGCTTGTCTGCTTCCTAAACATTTTAGTTTAATCTCCACTCTCTGATCTTGTGCTGACCTCTTGTATCAGTGACATTCAGTTTGCCTGGGTTGGGTCACTACGTGTTTCGTACAGGCTAGGTTTTCACTTATCCTAGAGGCTTCCTATCATCCTTTATTGACTGCTCTTATCTAAGTATTGAGGCTCATCAAGATTCAGTCTCCAGTGCCAGCTTGCCTTACAGGAGAAACTCGAAAACATAGGGAGGGCATGTACTCTCTTTCCATCTCCCAAAGAATTGCCAACTTTTTAGCATATTCTTCTCCCCCTGCTGACAAAAGGAAAAGGAAAGGGGAAAAGGAAGGGAAGTATTAAATAAGGAAAAACAAAGAGAATAAAGAACATAAACTATTAAAGACAAGCCCAAACCAAACCAAACAGCTAAAAAGAAAACACCTTGTAAAAGCACTCACAAAAGTGGAACAAGAAGGAAATTTCCCAACGTGATAAAAATGGCGCCTGAAAAGAACCCCACAGCTGACATCATACTGAACAGTGCAAGACTGGATGCTTTCCCCCTAAGATTAGGAAATAAGACAAAGATTCTGCTCTTCCTTCTCTGAAGGTTATAGCCAGGGCAATTAGGCCAGAAAAAGAAAAAGCAGCCAGTTTGGAAAGGAAGAAGTAAAACTACCTCTATTTATAGAAGACATGGTCTTACATAAAGAAAATACTAAAAACCCACTAAAAACTACTAAAACAAATTAGTTCAGCAAGCTTGCAGGATACAAGATTGATACACCATAATTAACTGTTTTCCTATACAGACGCAGCAAACAATCCTTTCATCTTGGGTTTTCAGAAGTTTAATACTGGAAATGTCCACGTTTGTATTTACTTTTTACTCAGTACATTTACTGAATAAGTTCTTGGATCTGCAGATTAATTGTTTTGCTAATTATTAATATTATTTACCAAATTTGAGAATTTTTTTTGGCCATGATTTAATTTTCTTCTGTTTTCGATGCCTCATTTATTTGTTCTCTATTCCAAGAGTTGAATTTCATTTATAATAGGCTATTTGAAATTATCCTACATCTCACCATGGCTCTAATCATTTTTTAAATATCATTTTCCTTTCTGTTTATCAGATTTAACCTCTTTGTTGATTTTTCTTCTAGTTCAAAGTTTTCATCTGTTCTTTCAAATTTACTGTTAGCCTAGCCAGTTAAATTTCTATTTCTGGTAAGTTTTTCTTTCTATGGTTTCCATCTTTACCTTTTTGTAGTTTTAATTTTATTGTTGAGATTTTTCATACAATCCCTCATATGTCCATATTTTGTTTTAAATCTTTGCACTTAATTTATGGATCTTTTGAAGTCCTTTTCTGCTATTTTTTCCTTCTGTTTTGTTTCATGATTGTTTCTATTAATTTGTATTTCTTAAATTATTTGTAAAATTTTCCTGATTCCTTACAGCCTAGAGATTTTTGTTGTATGTTGACTGTTGTAGGTGATATGCTATAAGAAGTCTGGATTACAAGGTCTTTCTTTAAAGGAAAGCAAGTATATTACTGGCTGCAGCCTCTCCTGTCATACTGGGTTTTATACTTTGTGTTAGTCCATTTTCATGCTGCTGACAAAGATCTGCACAAAACTGGGTAAATCGTAAAGAAAAAAAGGTTTAACCATCTCACAGTTCCACATGGCACATGGCTGGGGAGGCCTTATAATCATGGTGGAAGGCAAAAGGCATATCTTTCATGGCAACAGGCAAGACAGAATAAGAGCCAAGCAAAACGGGCTTCCCCTTATAAAACCGTCGGATCTCATGAGACTTATTCACTACCATGAGAACAGTATGGGAGAGACCTCCCCTATGATTTAAATACCTCTGACTGGGTCCCTCCCACAACACCTGGAAATTATGGTAGCTATAATTCAAGAGGAGATTTGGGTGGGGACATAGACAAACCATATAATACTTCTTGAGTGGTTAGTGTCTATTTCTTTTATTACTAGGGAATGTCTCTTACTTTAGGGAATGTTCCTTCTGAAGTGAGAGATTTTTGGGGTCTCAACTCAATGCCCAGATACTCAGTGATGTGTCTCTACTCTGCTGGCCTGAAACTTCAGTATTGCCTGGCCTTCTACAGCCTCTAGATTGCCTCAGCTTTTAGCCTGCAGCAGCCACTATTGAACCAACATTTCTAGTCTCTGTGCATGTCCAGCTCAGTTTTCTGCTAAGACCTGCAATGATCCCCACAAAATCTTCTGGGATCCTATTTGTGACCAATTCCCTCCTCTTGACAGACTTCCCTCAAATTCTAATACCCATGAATACCATTCAATGCTGCCTCAGTCCAGCTCACCTTAGCATCTGCCTGGGCTTCTCAGCCCCACTCCATGACTAAGAACACGCACTCAGGAGGCGTGAGCATCATCATCGCCTCTCATCAGGGGTTTTGCCTCTTATTAAAATAATCATAGTCTTGCTCTGTCTCTTATCCAGTTTCTAAAAGACTTTAACAAAGATCAAAAGAGACAAAGAAGGACATTACATAATGGTAAAAGGATCAATGCAACAAGAAGAGCTAACAATCCTAAATATATACGCATCTAATACAGGAGCACCCAGATATCTAAAGCAAGTTCTTAATGACTTACAAAGAGACTTAGACTCCCACACAATAATAGTGGGAGACATTAACACCCTATTGTCAATATTAGACAGATCAACAAGACAGAAAATTAACAAGGATATCCAGGACTTGAACTCAGACCTGGACCAAGCAAACCTAATAGACATTTATAGTCAACTCTCCACCCCAAATCCACAGAATATACCTTCTTAGCACCACATCACACCTACTCTAAAATTGATCACATAATTGGAAGTAAATCACTCCTCAGCAAATGCAAAAGAACAGAAATCGTAACAGTCTCTCAGACCACAGTGCAATCAAGTTAGAACTCAGAATTGAGAAACTAACTCAGAACCGCACAGCTTCATGGAAACCGAACAACTGGCTCTTGAATGTTGACTGGATAAACAATGAAATGAAGGCAGAAATAAAGATGTTCTTCAAAACCAATGAGAATGAAGACACAACATACCAGAATCTCTGGGACACATTTAAAGCAGTGTTTAGAGGAAAATGTATAGCAATAAATGCCCACATGAGAAGCAAGGAAAGATCTAAAACTGACACTCTATCGTCAAAATTGAAAGAGCTAGAGGAACAAGATCAAAAAAACTCAAAAGCTAGCAGAAGACAAGAAATAACTAAGAGCAGAACTGAAGGAGATAGAGACACAAAAAACCCTTCAAAAAATCAATAAATCCAGGAGCTGGTTTTTTGGAAAGATCAACAAAATAGACCACTAGCCAGATTAATAAAAAAGACAAGAGAGAAGAATCAAATAGATGCAATAAAAAATGATAAAGGGGATATCACCACAGATTCCACAGAAATACAAACCATAATTAGAGATTATTACAAACAACTCTATGCACATAAACTAGTAAACCTGGAAGAAATGGATAAATTCCTGGACACTTGCATCCTCCCAAGCCTAAACCAGGAACAAGTTGAAACCCTGAATAGACCAATAACAAGGTCTGAAGTTGAGGCAGCAATTAAGAGCCTACCACCCAAAAAAAGCCCAGGTCCAGATGGGTTCACAGCTGAATTCTTCCAGACATACAAAGAGGAGCTGGTACCATTCCTTCTGAAAGTATTCCAAACAATCCAAAAAGAGGGAATCTTTCCCAAATCATTTTATGAGACCAACGTCATCCTGATACCAAAACCTGGCAGAGACCCAACTATAAAAGAAAACTACAGGCTGTTTTGAGAAATTCATAAGGCAACGTACGTATATTTAGAACTTCAGAACATTCTATACCATTTTACTCCATGAGATTATTAAAGAGATATATTTGGGTCTCCATAAAACCTCACAAAATGTATTCTGTTCACAGAAAGACACTAGTTTTGTTTCATGGTTCAGCGCTTTTGTGTGTGCAGACAGTTCTTAAACCTACCTTCAGATTGTAGGACCTGTCAAAAATAGAATACTTATCGTTGAAGAAAGAAATCTTGATTTAAAATCACTTTTACTTTTGGAATCTTTTTCTGCATTTAACACATAGATTTTGGCAAAAAGCGGTGACTGTCATTGGCTTTCATCCACGTTTCCTCAAGCACTAGCCTCTTTTCTGGCTGGGCTGAAGAGCAATTAAAAGCATCCTCAGAGATTCATCAAAATGGTGTTGGAGTGAGACAGGGCTCAAGGGGTTGAGAAGTCAGAGTATTGGAGAGCTGTTCTTGTAAATATTAAAATAACTCAACATCCTGTCAGTAAAAGTGTGATGAGGAGATTGTGACCCAGGTCTTTAAAACATCAGTAAAGGAAAGGAAGTGACAAGGAGTTCAGTAAAAGCCAGTAATGATGAGGGAACGAAGTGTTAAATGCTAATAGAATAGATCTCAAGCAGTGAAACCTTCTATAAGTAAGGGGAGAGGTAATGACATGTGCAGTGCTGGTGGAAAGCAGGAAGTTGCTCACTTCACATGCCAGGTGTGAGCTTTTAGGAATGTGTGAAAATAAATACCTTCTGCCTGATGGGCAGTGGTCTTGGGATTCACCAGCATTCGGTTAGGGCAAGGAAGTGGAGGGAACTCTCAAAGAAAGGGTTGGGAATAAAGGAAGCTGTGCTAATGCTGGAGTAAGAAATTCAGAGGACGCAATGCAACATTGTTGTTATTCTCATTTACCACGTTGAGGTAAACTGAAGCTCAGAAATAGTCATTAATTAGCGTGGCAGCACTTCTAAGTGGCAGGAGAATTTGGCTCTTTATACAATTTAGCGGCTCCAAAACCTATTCTTGTTACAGGGATATAAATTGAAGTCAAGGTAAAGTTGGGGAAATGCTGTCATTTAACATGCTTTAGCCAGTAAATCATTGCAACACAGATACTTACCAATGGTTTTTATTTATTATGATATAAAGATGGGTTCTCTAGCCACTTGTGAAAGGCTTCAGTGTGCTAACAGATTTGTTGACTGTCTCTTTAAAAATTTTATTGAGGTGCTGGTCAGGGCTAACTTTGGCCTTTGATAGTCTTTCGTACCTGCTTTAGAATAGGTCTAAGAGAAAGCAGGGGAAAACAGATTGACTTGGTTGTTGAAGAATGTGACCAATTCCCAGTGTTAGCAGGGGCCAGTTGTATACCCACCCACTACACTATTTAAAGCCACGAAAAATACAGTTTCCTATCACTGGTGTCTTTCCTTCATCAGTTTTCATTTTTCAATTTTTCTCTTCCAATTCAACCATAAAATTATTTTTCTGTTAATTCTCACCAGAGTACAAAAATCTACACTTTTTTCCTCTTTTCTCACTCCAAAGTTTATTTGGTCAAAGGGTGGTAGACAGAGTGGGTAGGATTGTCTTAGCAACAAGCCTATACAACAATAAGTAGAAATCCCTATGAACTCTGGAGCAAAAAATTTTTATGGTTCAGAATGTAAGTTACTTTTTAAAACTCATTTAGACCTTTTCCTCTAATGATAGAAAAAGAATAAATAATCTATATAGTAGTTCCATGTTTAAATAACTTCTTATCTAACTAGCAGAGCAGAGAAAGCTTAAAAAAATATCTGCAGATCATGCTAAAAGCCTCAATTTACTCCAAAGGGTCCCAAAACAACTTAAAGTGTGGATGCATCAAGAGGTGAGTGAGGGGCGCTGAGGCTTAGATTTCAAAACTAAGTGAGGATAGGCTGTCTACAGCGAAGATGAAGCCTCAGATCACCGTCTCATCAAGCAAGCAGCCTGATGACTCTGTTTCTTCCAACTCTGAGGGTGGCAGATGTCTATTCTCTGGAGAAGTTAAACTCAGGATACTTAGAGGATGGGGGCTGAGGTTGATTGAAGATACTGGGATCCAGGGAAAATGGGCACGTGAATCATGAGACTCTCAAACTCATTTTTCCAAGAACCGGGGCCATCAGAACTATGCCTTTCAATCACCAGGGCAAAAACACGTCAGATTATTTTCTGGAAAGACTGCTCTAGAGAAAGATATTTCTTAGTTCTGACATTTGGAGTCACCTAAAGAGAGAAGTGACTGTTAGATCACTTTACAATGCTGTTTATCGACTGGGAAGACCTGGCCCTGCACCTAGATCTCCCATGGAGTCTTTAGTGCCTCATTCAAATGGGCATTTGAAGGCAAGCGTCACAGATATTTCAACAAGTCCCTAAAATCAAGGCCAAAGCCCAAAATAAACAGGAAAATAATTATTTTGAACAAGAAGATAAATAGCCCAAAGCAAGCTTTATAAAAACTATTATTAATAAGCATAATTTGAAAGAATAGCACATCTTTAAAATGAGAATAACATGTAATTTTAAAAAACACTCATGGTCATTAAAATAATGAAGCTAAAATTTTAAGAATTTTAATGGAAGGCATTAGAATATTTTCAACATAATTCTGAAATTAGAACAAAAACACAAAGGGATGATAGAAAAAGATAAAAATAAATTTAATATTTCTCAGAAGGTTCAGCAGCTTCATAATGGGAGTTCCATAATAAGAGACTGGGAAGAAATGGAAATAATGCAATTTCTGAATGAAGTAATAAACTATTCAATAATGAAAGAGGAAAAGTTTTCAAATTTAAATGGTCCATCATTTGTTGAAATCAATGAATGAAAGAAGCCAGCTCTAGGACTGCTTGCAGACAGAACCAAGCCCTCCTCTTTAAGGCAAAGGGGGGACTTCTGGAAGAGCATCCCACTCAGACTCACGGGCAATGTGGGCCAGGTAGTATGATGTAGTTCAAGGATAAAACCTTCTATTCTAACCATTAAACATTTCCTTGAACCAGCAAAGTCAGCCCTCCGGTTATTTCACTGTCAGGTCTGTTAAGTCCCTAACTGCCATTAAATAGTTATTTCTAAAGTGTGGTGTTCAAATAAGGAAACACCAGGCTTCATTACTATAGCACTTCCAGGCATGCTTCGTTTGCTAAAGGGTTTTGTATATTTCTGAGATGGAAATATGATTTGTAGATTTTCCAAAACTTAATTGAATCCTGGACCCAATTTTTTACAATACATTTTTATTGCACAAAAAAATGTAGGAAATTATGACCTTGGTATTCCCTGTATAACTCTAAGCCTAGATTTCCATCAGGAAGAGAAAAGAGTTTATCAGCCTAAAATTTATCCATCAGCCCTTCTTGAAGTGGCTGGCACTAGATCCTAGAGTAGCTCTAGGAATACTAGGGTTGCCCAAGATAGAATTTGAAGAATGAGGGAATGGTTGAATTGGGTGGACTTAGTGTACAGAATTAGCAGTGGCCAGCTCTCAAGAAGTCGTCAGACTTTAGCAAAGAAGCCAAGAAGAAAAGCACTCAGGAGGCAAGGCTAACAGGAAGAGAATGGCTAGTTGGAATTGCTCTTGACAAGGTGTTGAAAGATTTAGATGAATGGTTACATTTTCTTTCCTATGCTATCTAATCTGTTAATTGAAATTACGAATTCATCAGCTCTATGTCCTATACCACTGCAGAACTATTTATTTATTTAAGAAACAGTAAGCTCTTATTAAATGATTGATTCATTAAATCTATTTTCAACTATACTCCTATCATGTTGAAAGAGTACTAAGAATATAATCCAATATACTCCACAATTGGCCTTTAGTTTCTTCACAATAAATTAAATTCCCATCAATCTGATTTACATTTGAAGAGTTTTAAGCTTTAACTAATACATGTAGCTCCCTACGAAAAGTGAAAATTTCTCTCTGACATCCAATTTGAAATATTACCTTGCTGTGTTGATAAACATTCTCTTTGTTTTCAAGCTCTCTAGGTGGGCGGGAAAAGAAAGAGCTCCATTCATTGAAGCTTCCCGTTTTTCACTAAATTTAATTAGTTTAGAAACATTGTTTCATCCAAACTGCAATGTTAACAAATGGACCCGTGTGAACAATAAAAAAGCAGGGTTTTATTCTGAGATTCAGTTACATTCAGTAGGACAGTCAGTTCTCTCATTCATACTATTCTGTGTAGGAGCTGGTTATTGCAATGTAGTTATTTCTGAAGGAGACTCAATAACTATATTTAAGGATACCATATGATCAGAACAGTACGCATGGGCACATCAACATGCCAACATTGTCCTTCACCTTCTACCCAAGCTCTGTCATGTCTTATTCAAAAATGTCACTCTTTTTTTGGCAAGCAGCAGGGGAGGCTTGGAACATAATATAAACAGCAAGTGATATAAAGTAAGATTAGGATCAAACATTTGGCATACATTTATAGTAGGGACATGTACAAAAAAAGAGGCACTTATTCACACCCAGCCAAGAAATGTATCCATTTATCCCCGGAATTTAACTCAGACTTCCCTCCTAGCTCTGTAGACTCGGCGCCACCTGGTGGTTAATCGCAAGTGCAAAGTTGCACACGCATCCCCTTCTGGCCACATCCCCAGCTCCATCAGAAAGATCTACTTCATTCTATAGTGAAGACCATATACATATATATTCATTTTTACTTTGAAGGATACTGCTTTGGTTCGTAAACCACATAGATGCTACCTCTCCTTAACATATAGCTCCTAAGCCCAGGCCATGTTTCTTTTAAGAATCAACCTCTAGTAATACCTGTTTCCTTCGTGTTAACTGACATATTTGATCACAAGTTGAGTTCTATATAATGTCAATATATACTTATGATAGACTCCTAGACTCCCCCTTAAAGACAGACCCTGGGCTTTGCTTAGCAAAACAAACTCTTCAATTCACACACATCCAAATTCCAGCACTATCACTGACTAATTAGGGATGTTGAACAAGTTGTTTAACCTGAGTCTTATTTTCTTAAATCTTTAAAATATACAGACTCAATTATCAGCTCTTAATAATACTATATATACATTTATAAATATAAAATTGCCTATGTAAAGCCCTAGACACATAATGCATTTCAATAAATAGTAATGATTAGTATTTTAAAATCTTTGAAAAAAAGAACAAGATGCATTAGCAGATTTTAAAAATTTCATTCAACATATTATAGTTTTGTAAATAAGGAAATCACATTTTTGACTTTGCATCCCCAAGTGCCTGGAAAACTGCATACATATTAGTGATTGAAGGTACATATAGCGAGTGAATGGAACAAACGTCAGTGTTTTAGAACCGGGTCATCTCCTTTCACTCTTCCTTCCTTGTGGTAGCTTTAATGGTAACAGTACTCCTTTTGGGTTCATGGTATTCTTCCCAAAACTGGACTTTTTAGCAGAACATTTGAAGAGATTAAATTCCACTCAGTTATTACATTATTTACTCAGTCACCTTGTAATCACCCTGTTGCTATTTTAGAACTGCCTTGACTGCTCTGTCTTATAAATTTAGGGGGAAAATTAATCACACATTCTTGCTAAGTGAGATCTTTCTGTGACCCTCTCATCACAGTATTCTTCATGGCATCTATCATCTTAAAAGTACATATTTCTAGTGGAGGCAAAAAGAAAATAAATCTTAGACAGTGATAATACTTTGATCAAAAACTGTCAGAAAATTGGTTTACTACTAAAAGCCACTGTCCTTACTTACTTTCCTCTCTTCCTTAAAGTGGCAACTGTAAAATTATGCCCTGGAGTTCTCACCAACATGGCATACGCAAAGATGGCTGTACCTAGTGCAGGCCTAGCTAGGAAATGGGCTGTTGTCCTTGGTAATGAACCCGGCATGTACTGGGGAGGCTAACAAGATTTATCCCCACTATTGAGAACCATCTCCTGCTCTTTTATACAAAAAAAAAAAATGGTGATACTTTGAAAATAAGTAGAGAATTATTTTCAGAACAGATAGCACCAGTGCTCTTCTCATCATTTGTTATCACTAATAATAGAAGACTTTGGAAGAGCAAAGGGTTACTCTGTAGAATATTATTTGCCCATTTGAGCTACCTGGATATATTTATCACTGTATTTTCTATAAAGCATAATTAAAGTATCCCTCAAGAGTTGTATATGTGAAATTAATTTTTTAGAACAAGCTGCTGCCAGTCTTGATCACCTGGTAACAGTCTACTGAATGTAAATATCTCACCTTGTACTTAATAATTTCCCATTTACCTCGTCCATGCCCAGCAAGCACTATGACTTAGAATTGTGGCTAAGACTACATAAAGATCATGTCTTGCATAGCGATGGGTTGTACCTCTCAAAGTTAGGAAAGAATGTGTTTGCCTGGACACCAACAGCCTCTAAGTTTAAACTGAAGGCAAGATAATGAGAGAGAAGAACGTGCAAGACAGCTAGAATGGGGAACAGAGAGTCATGTGGGCACTGATGGTGAGTCAGAACCAGAGAAGAGAGAAACTGCATCCAGTGCTCAGATACTGATAAGTAGCACAGGAGTAAGAAGAAAAGCACGTTTTACTTTATAATAGAGTTATTGTGAGAGATATCTATGGGACTATGAGCAGAAACATAAAGTTTGAAAGGGTGTGTCCTACTTATGCTAAATGATGCCCAAGGTTCAGCACAGTAGTCAAGAAAAACAGCAGTCATGTAATTGTGGACATTTACCTGAGAGGTGCACGATACAAAACTACTATAGGTGGAAAATGTAAGTGTAATGAGAGATTCCCAAATATCTATTAGTTTTATTACAAACAGTCCATCTGATACAATATGTTGCCCATCTATCTTACATCCTTAGACGTTAAAATAGGCAATTAAAAGAAATATTGTTCCAGATTTTATCATGACTGACAAAGCCAAATTTCAAGCCTAGGTGTGAGAAAAGTGAAGAAATCTTTTTGTGATCCTTTTCTAGGATCAGAAAATCTGCAAATTATCTCAGAGTAAATGAAAACGCATTTTTAAATGCTCAGAGATTTTATGAACTTCATTTGGGCTGAAATGCACAGCTCTAGTTCTTTAATTTTGCATACTGTTATATTCCACTGTATGAGTGTCACAATTTCTTATTTTGCTTCTTGTTTGACATCTAAGTTTTCTCCAGTTATGTTTTCTTTAAAATAATGTTTCTATGTAATGCTGAACATGCCTCTATGTTTACACATGGAAGAGATGCCCTACACTCCAGAATTGTTAGATCCTAAGCTGTGTACGTATTTGTATTTCTAGAGATTGCTAGATTCTTGTTCACGGCTATGTCTCATCAGGCTAGCATGAGAAGTTTCGCCTCTCTATGTACTCTTCAACACATGGTGCTGCCCGATCACTTCAGTTTTGCTAATCTAATGGTTTAATCTCTTATTTTACAGATTCCTAATGAGATTGAACATGTTTTATGTGTTGATTACATATGTTCCCCTGTGTGTGCATTGCATTGGCACGCCTTTTGCCCATTTTCTCTTGAACAGATTTTGCGTTTCTTATTGCTTTGTAGAAATTCTTAATGTATTCCACTTTGTATTCCATTGTTAGCTATATGGGTAACAAATATCTTCTTCCAGCATGTGGTCTTTTTAAAAATGTAGCCTTTTTCAGTAAACAAAGATAATATGTAGATAAGCTATCTAACTGTTCAATACTATATTAGGAAATCATGGAAAAGTATGTCGTGAGAGTAAACTGAGAGACAAAAATAAGAGATAGGAATAATGAGATGATGTTAAAATATCCATTTTTGTTGTTACTGTTGCCCGTGTCCATTTGTTTTGTTACTATATAATTAATTTAGTACACAAAAATGCTACTGTATAACAAACTAAACGGCTTGCAAAAAAGAGCATTTATTGTCACGCCCATAGGTCTGCTGCCCAGCTAAGGCTTTGCCAATCTTGGCTGGAGCTGGCTGATAAACTGTGCTTCAGTCTGTCGTCTGGCTGGCTTTGGCTCCAGACTGAAGGTTGGGTTCAGATCTGCTACATGGCATTCTAGGATCAGCAGTTATTTGAAGCACAAACCCATAGAAATGGCAGAAGCCAAGGGCAAACTAAAATGTTCAAACACATTTTAAAGACTCTGCTCAGATAACTTCCTGCTCACATTCCTTTAGCCCAAACAAATCACATGGCTAATTCCAAAGAGGAGTGGGGAACTGTACTCTGACTCAAAGGGAAAGGAGAGGTGCGTGAGCATTTGTTGACCAGAAAAAAAATGCATCATAACTGAACGTAGCATACACATCCCAAAATAGTGTTGAAATCATTCTATTTTTAAAAATATTTAAAAGGCATATTTGGATGTCCCCACTCAATACTAAAGCTTGCCGTAATCATTCACAGAATAGAACTAAGTGAAAAGAGGGAATGTGATTAATAATGTCCAGGTACAGTGAGGCTGTTATGATCTTTCTGATAAATATTGTGTGGAAATAGATGGATTTTTCTCCTTTGCCAATATTATGTGCCCATTTGAGCTACCTGGAGATATTTATCACTGTAAATTTTCTTACAAGGCATAATTAAACTATCCCTCAAGAGTGAAATTAATTTCTTAGAACAAGCTGCTGCCAGTCTTTGTCACCTGGTAACAGTCTGCTGAATGTAAACATCTCACCCTGTACTTAATGCTTTTCCATCTGCCTTGCCAGGGCCTAGCAAGCGCTGTGACTTAGTTGACAGGGTTATCAGGGGATACAAATAGCGTGAATCCTAAAGTCATTCTTACCGCCCCTTTGTAGAGCTGCCATTGGCTTTATTTCCTCTGTTCATTTACTTGGACATAGCTTTAGGATCTCAAGGGCTTTGTATTTAGCAAGAGCTGCTCCAATCTAAATGAAATGGCCATGCTTTACTTTTACATTAGATTCTACATGTTTCTTTTGGTTTCTAATATTTTAATTAAAACAGTAAGGTAGAGAAAAACACTAAATAAGGATTAAAAAATCAACCCATTTGTATTTGTATGTGTATATATTTGTGTGTATATGTGTATGTGTATATATTTCATAAATAATATTTCATAAATTTTTCATAAAGAACACCTTGTTTTCTTTAAATTTACTTCCCTTCTGAACTAATCAATTGGTTGAAGGCTTTTCAAGTCATCATTGAATTCAAATTTTAAAAATCTCATCTTTAAGCATTTTATGTAACTTTCTTCAATCAGCAGCTAGAGAGGAGAGATCCCTTACTTGATATTATCAGAAAGATCATAATAGCCTCACAGTAAAAGGACATTATTAATCACATTTTCTTTTTTTACTTAGTTCTATTCTGTAAATGATTATGGCAAGCTTTAATATTGAGTGGGGGCATCTCTATTACCATCCAATTATCACTTTCGAAAGATTTTTAAAAATAGAATTCTTTCAGCAGTATTTTGGGACATGTATGTTGTGTTCAGCTATGATGCATTTTTTTCTGATCATATGATGGAGCACAAACAAATATGATTTCTGTCCACGAGGTACCACAGTTTTGCAAGGAGTGTATTGAGCTTAGAGCTGCACTTGTGTGTGGCAGAGGCTAGGCAGGGTTGTTTGTATAGTGTGCAATGGGAACCCAGAAGAGGGGTACAAGCCAAGATAAGGGAGAAAGAAGGTTACAAAAGACTACGGGAAAAGGGAAGCCTGAGCTGGATCTTGAAGGACAAGTAAAAAAGAAAAAATTAAAATGCAGGAGAAGGACATTTAAGCAGAAGAAATAAATACAATAGAGGTACACAGTTAAGAGAAAATATATTGAAGCAAAGATAGAATGGGAACCACTGTAAATGTAGGGGTGAAGAAGACAGTAAATGGTTACCAGGTGACCGAGACTGGAAGCAGTTTGTTCTAAAAAATTAATTTCACACATACCACTCCTGAGGGATACTTTAATTATGCTTTGTAAGAAAATTTACAGTGATAAATATCTCCAGGTAGCTCAAATGGGCAAAATCTAATGGGCACTAGACTTACAGCACAAAATCTAGTAGGCACTAGACATTGAACACATAGTTGCAATGTGACTAATATTGTAAAGGAAACTACTATCGGAGGCTTAATCTTGTGGAAATGAGCAGATGTAGCATATACTTCTCTGATAAAATGATTTTAAGCTGGTATCTATGATAAATAGAAGTTAATAGAAGAAAGAACAAGTAGAGGCAAGTCAATGTAGCTGTCTGGCCATGAAGAGATTATAGCATCTGTAGAGCCCTTAAACAAGAGGTAATATGGCACATTTGAGAAGCCTTAATAAGTACAGTATAGCTGATGAGTATAGTAAAGGGGAAAGCAGCAAACTAAGACTAGAGAGGTAGGTAGAGGCCTGATTTTGCAAGACTTTGTGGACAATAATAGATTTTTTGTTTGATTTTTCCCTAGAGCAATTGGGTGACAAAAACAGAGTCTAGAACAGAGGTACAAACATGTAAACAAATAAGAGTGCTATATATGTGAGACTCTAAAACATGTCTAGATAATATATAGATATTGATATTGATATAGGAATAGATATGTGCTTGGAGCACAAAAGAAAAAATGGACAGATTCATCTTAGTTGGAATGGGAGTTGGGTCATTATAATTTGAGTCTTGAAGGATGAATAGATATCCTATAGGGGTCAAGCAGTTCATTCCTTCCCATTTCAATTTAGCTGTTTTCTCACTATGCCCGGACAAGACTATCCATCTCCCAACCTATCTTTAGCTGCATACTTCCTTTGTAAGTTACTTTACTGCTCATTTGATATTCCTTTTCCCAAAACAATGACACAAAATAATGAGCCCATGTTCAGCAAAAGCTGTCAAATTAGCAGCATTGCAAAACAGTAATCAGAGAAAATGGATTGTGGTGTCCATGCTCTAGCAACTACCATTCCTCTGTGGAGCTATTAACAAAACCAAGTGATTGGATCAGTATACAAATTTAATGAAGTCAAGAGTGCAAGATGGAAAATTATACAAAGGACATTTTATTTCTTCTGGGGGAGAGATTTACATTTGTTCTTTTTTTTTTTTTCCACCAACACTAGACCCTTTATCATCTGAGTGCTTGGAGTGAAGTCATGGAAATCTTTGCACTATGATTTTTGGAAGGTGATATTCACCAGCGATCTCACAGAGATGATTATCTGCAATTATTGTAGATCAGCACCCCTGTTTTTTTTTTTAATAATAAGGAACAACTGAGTTAAAAAGTAAAAAAGCTAATACTGAACTTCCGAGCTATAAATTAGGACAATCCCAGCATTTGCCATATGATGTAAGATGTCTGCATTACCTCACTTTGGTTCAGTTTTCTCAATGTAAAAGGGGATAAATGAAAAATTAAAATATATAATCACTCCTGTCATAGTGTATTTTCAAACTGCTATAAAATACAGATACACTAACTTATAAAACATAAAGGTATGCATATCTATTATTCTTTCTTTCTTTTTAAATGTGAGGTCTTGCTCATCCATCCTAAAATAGTTGTTGCTTAACAAAGTAGCAAGCTAATTTTGCCCTTTAAGTAGAAAGGGAACCAACAATTGACTAGCTCAGCAAAATGCTTTCTAGGCAACAATCTGTCAGTAAATATTTATTTGAAACTAACAAGTGGCAGGCATTATTTCAGGTTCTAGAGATAATTTAGTAAATCAGACATGCAAATCCTACCTTCATGACATAAGAAAACCAATATGCAAACAATAATGATAATGTAATTAAATTTTAAAAACACCAAACAAATCAAAATGAATTGACTCTAACAAAGTGCCAAAAAAGAAGAAATGAGAAACATAGAAAAACCAGTAAGTATAGAAAAGAGCAAAAGAAGGCAATGTAATTAAGACAAAAAAATACTAATAGTCACAATAAATATAAATGCACTAAACTGAAAAGTTAGAAGACAGAGATTTTCAAATCAAATGTTAAAAGTCTAGCAACACATAAAAGAGACACAACTAAAATACAAAAAAATTAAAACCAGAAAAGTTGGAATTAAAAGAGTAAAAAGATACATCCAATAAATATAATGTTTATAAAAAAGTATGAGTTGTCACATTTGCACCAGACAGCATAGGCTGTACTAACAAAAGGCATAATTAAGGATATGTAGGGTGACTCCATATGAATAAAAACTTCAGTTCAATAGGAAGCTATCAAAATCCTAAACTTGTATATATCAAACAAAATGACCTCAAAATGTGTTAGCACAATCAAAAGTATGAAGTGAATCCTTATCTAACACCATATACAAAAATCAACTCAAATGGATTAAATATCTAAATGTAAGAGTAAAAACTGCAAATCTCTTAGAAGAAAACATAAGGGTATACTTTTATGGCTTTGGATTTGGCCAGGGATTTTTAGATATGACACCAAAAGCATGAGTAACAAAAGAAAACATTATATAAATTAGATTTTATCAACATTTAAAACTTTTGTGCTTTAAAGCATACGTTAATATTGTGCTTTAAAGCGTATGTTAAAAGCGTATTAACATATGCTTTAAAACATATGTCAGAAGGTAAAATGACAACCCACAAAATGTGAGAAAGTAATTGCAAGTTACATATTTGATAGAAGACTTATATCAAGAATATGAAAAGAAATTGGTATGTCAGTAATAAGAACACAAAAAGCCCACTTTAGAAAATGGGTAGAGGATCTGAATAGACATTTCTCCAAAGAGGATATACAAATGGCCAATAACTACATGAAAAGAAGGTTGACATCATTAGCCATCAAAGAAATATAAATATAATATAAATCAAAGAACAATGAGGTATGACACACTAGGATGTCTAGAATAAAAAAGTCAGATAATAAGTGTACAAAAGGATGTGAAGGAACAGGAATCACCATCCGTTGCTGTTAGGAATGTAAAATGACACAACTGCTTTGGTACACAGTTCGGTAGTTCCTCAAATTATTAAACATAGAGTTACATATTATCCAAAAATTTTACTCCTAGGTACATACCCAAGAGAAATGAAACATATGTCCACACTAAAACATGTACACAAATGCTTATAGTAGCATTATTCATAGTAGCCAAATGGTGGAAATAACCCAAATATTCTTCAGATAATAAATGGATTTTAAAAAGATGGTATATCCATACAATGGAGTGTTATTCAGTCATCCAGAAAAATGAAGTACTTATACATGCTACAACATGAATAAAGCTTGAAAGTATTATGCTAAATGAAAGAAACCAGTTACAAAAGACCTTATATTATATAATTCAATTTACATTAAACTCCCGTAGTAGGAACAATCTAGAAGGACGAAAAGTAGATTAGTGGTTGCTCAGGGCTGATGGAGAGGGATTGGGATAGGGACTAATAATAGCTAAAGGGAAGGGGTACTCAGTTTCATTTTGAGTCAATTCTAAAACTGAATATTTATAGATAACTGTGACTATACCAAAAACAATTGAATTGTATACTTTAAATGAATAAAATGTATAGTATATTAATTGTATCTCAATTAAGCTGTTTAACAGATAAACTCAAAATAAGGAAGCATTTGATTGACATTGTGAGATATTTCAATATGCCTCATAATTTTGTATCAAACTGCAGTATTAAAAATTGTATGTAATAATGTAGATGTAAGAAATGTATATAAAATATAACAGCCAACTATTAAAGTAGAGATTATTTTTAGATGTACATGGGACATTTACAAAAATGGATTACCTACCAAGTGGCAAATTTCAACTTTTCAAATAGCCATGCATACCACATTATTCTGATCTCCTACAATTAAGTTAGAAGTCAGATAAATTAAAAAAATGTTAGACTTTAAAAACACTGCTAAATCACCTGTCAATTAAATAAGAATTTAAAATGGAAACTAAAAGCATCTTAGAATGACTGGTCATGGTGGCTTATGCCTGTAAGGTGGGAGTATTGTTTGAGCCCAGGAGTTCAAGACCAGCCTTAGAATGGAAAAACAATTAAAAGCATACATTTCTGAAATACTGGAATGTAGTGGTAGTAGTATATCAAGAAACATTTATATCCTTAACTGGAATATGAGTAAAGAGTTTAAAAGTTATTTGTATCCAATTTAAGAAGTTAGAGAAAGAACAAAGCAAACATAAAGTAGAAGGAAAATATAAAGTTAGTAGACACAAAGGAATTAGAAGAATTCTAAAAAGAATACAGTTTAAAAGTGACTGCTACCAAATTTTAAAGGACAAAAGCATCACAAATTTATACACACTTTTCCAGCTACCGAAATTACAACTAGCTAAAAGGACTAGATTCTAGTGTTCTATACCACTGTAGAATGACTATAGTTAACAATAATATATAGTTTCAAGTAGCTAGAAGAAGATATTGAGCATTCTGAACATAAAGAAATGATACATGTTTGAGATGATAGATATGCTAACTACCATTATCTGATTACTATACATTATTTGTATCAAAACATCACTATGTACCCCAAGAATATATACAATTATTTGTCAATTTAAGAAATAAAATTTTTAAAAGACACAAAGAAATAAGAGAAAAAGGAACAGCACCCAACTCACTATATATTGTTTTTAGTAAAGCCAGTTTCACTAAAAACAAAGAATAACATATTCCTTTAAAATAATAACATAATAAATCCTGCTATATATAAAGTGGGTAATGATTATTTTTAACCAAGATTTGCAAGAGTGTAATAACTTAGAAATCTTCATATGCCGTTCATCCATTTTTATTATTAAAAAAGAAAAGAAAAAATCTATGATCAGATTATTCCAATTAACTGGAGTGATAAATGGAGTGAAAGGAGTATTTGAATGTTGATGGGCGGAATACAGTGGAGAGAGAAAAAAAGATGAAGTGGGAAAAACAGCAGAGAATCTCTGGAACACTGTACTTAAATAGCAAATGCAGTTTGAAAAATATCTAATGTAGATTACGGCGGGATGGATGCAGGAAGCCACCATGGCATGTGTATACCTATATAACAATCCTGCATGATTTGCACATGTACCCCAGAACTTAAAGTATAATTAAAAAAAAGAGAGAGAAAAAGAAATCTAACTGAACAAGTGGAAGACTTGGCTTTAGGTTGATATTCATACTAAAAGTATGGCAGGGGAGCTAGATAACAGCTGAGGTAATGGGAATGTGAACTGCTCTGCTGATTGCTTCATTTTCGTTCATAAAGAAGTAAAGAAGTATGTGTGTGGAGGGTGGGGTGGAGTAGAGGGCTATTTTTATGAGGAAGCTAAGGACATTTTATTTTATTTCATTTTTAAATAGGAATCTAAGGGGGCTAGGTGCAGTGGCTCACACCTATAATCCCAGTATTTTAGGAGGCCAAGGCCAGGAGTTTTTAACCAGCCTTGGCAACATAGCAAGACCCCATCTATACAAAAAATAAAACTATATGTAAATAGGAAGCTAAGAACATTTAAATGATATGTTAATAAAACAAGATTATTTTCAGACAATCTGGATATTAGTATTAGAAGACTGTTTTAAAAAAGGCTAATTCCTGAGTATAAAATATGCTTAATTGGGTAGTTAAGCTTGTGTCTAAATTCTCTTTGGCATCTCTCTTGTGAAAAAATATTCTATGCTTTTTCTTTAAAAAAAAAAAAAAACGTTCATTGAAATATGTGACTACATAGGAATTGAGTGAAGCCTGAGGTCAGGCTTATTAGGATCTACAGTTTTGCGGTCCACCAGTTAGGAGTCCAGTCACCTTTGTTCTCTCACTTTATTTTATTTTGTTTATTGATTTATTATTTATTATTATTATAAGATAGAGTTTCACATTGTTGCCCAGGTTAGAGTGCAGTGGCTTGATCTCGGCTCACTGCAACCTATGACTCCTGGTTCAAGGAAGCACATCCGCCTAATTTTTGTATTTTTAGTAGAGATGGGGTTTCGCCATTTTGGCCAGCTGGTCTTGAACTCCTGACCTCAAGTGATCTGCCTGCCTCAGTCTCCCAAAGTGCTGGGATTACAGGTGTAAGCCACCATGTCCAGCCTGTTTCTCTCTTTTTAAAAGCACCTGCCTCACAGAGATGCTGAGGATATTCAAGAAATTATATGTAAGCATCCTATTAGTCAAAAGCCACACTATGTTTCCAGGTACACAGGTATAAGTACTTTAACATATATATTTAGGAGTTTCATGATGTATATATTTCAGAGGAGTAGAGGTCAGAGAAGTTGCTCCGGAAATCAGAGAGGTTGCTACTAAAGATTTCAGCTGGAAGCCCTGAACCAAATGGTTTTCTCCATGTTACCAGGAAGCTGCTGCAATGCTTGAGGCTCTGAGATCCCACCAGTTGTCTCAGTCTGCAAAGCAGGCGGAAAGCTGCTGTTATCTCTTGTCTGCCCAGGTGTCTTGGCTACAGCTGCCTCTCAAGAATAATTTCTCCTTCGCTTTCCATCTTCCAAATCTCTTGTGAGTGCCTTCATTTATAAACACTGAGACAGACCATAGGAAAGAATATTCTTGGAACCACATTTCACAATCTTAGGAGGAAGTGGTGGTGGCTTTAGTCTAAGAGCTTACTCAGCATAGTGCTTGGGATCAAAGAAATTGCTGAGTAAATGGTAGTCGTTCCTACTCCCGCATGGCATAATTCACATGTTATGTATGTTTCACAACTTCATTGTACTCTCAATTTTAGTTAATGAAATTAGGGAAAAGTTATTGCAACACATGGTCATTTCAAGTTGAAGAATCTAAGAGAGTCCATTCAACCCATTAACCTTTTTGATGTGTCAGAGAAAACCACATCAGATTATGCTTACTGTACAGCAATCAACAGCACAGGTTAATGATTTGATTCTTTTTTTTTTTTTTTTTTTTGAGACAGAGTCTCACTCCGTCACCAGGCACCAGGCTGGAGTGCAGTGGCGCGACCTTGGCTCACTGCAACCTCTGCCGCCCGGGTTCAAGCAATTCTCCTGCCTCAGCCTCCCGAGTAGCTGGGACTACAGGCGCGCGCCACCACGCCCAGCTAATTTTTTTTGTATTTTTAGTAGAGACGGGGTTTCACCATATTGACCAGGATGGTCTCGATCTCTTGACCTCGTGATCCGCCCCCCTCGGCCTCCCAAAGTGCTGGGATTAGAGGCGTGAGCCACCGTGCCCGGCCTGAATACTTTTTTATTTGGTTGTTCATGGAGATCATCTTTGAGAAACTCTTTTTTTTTTTTTGAGATGGAGTTTTACTCTTATTGACCAGGCTGGAGTGCAATGGTGTGATCTCCTCTCACCACAACCTCCGCCTCTGGGGTTCAAGCAATTCTCCTGCCTCAGCCTCCCCATAGCTGGGATTACAGGCAGGCACCACCACACCTGGCTAATTTATTTATTTTTAGTAGAGACGGGGTTTCTCCATGTTGGTCAGGCTGGTCTCAAACTCCCAACCTCAAGTGATCCACCCTCCTCAGCCTCCCAGAGTGCTGGGATTACAGGTGTGAGCCACCACAACCAGCCCTTATACTGCTTTTTTTTATTAGACTGCCTGTCTATAAGATGTAATTTTTTTTTTATCTCTTAGTTGGGCAGCAATCCCAAAGTTTAAAAACACAGTTGTGTTGAGATGTTAATAGGCATATAAACTGGCAAAAACTCTTGTTCAAAATTTAAAATGCAGGCCGGGCGAGGTGGCTCACACTTGTAATACCAGCAACTTTGGGAGGCTGAGGCAAGCAGATCACAAGGTCAAGAGATCGAGGCCATCCTGGCCAACATGGTGAAATCCCATCTCTACTAAAATACAAAAATGAGTTGGGTGTGGTGGCCTGCACCTATAGTCCCAAGTACTCAGGAGACTAAGACAGGAGAATTGCTTGAACCCAGGAATCGTAGGTTGCAGTGAGCCAAGATCGCGCCACCTGCACTCCAGCCTGGCAACAGAGTGAGATTCGGTCTCAAAGAAATCCATCAATAGGAAATTGGTTAATTATCTATACCAAGTCCTACAACAGAATTCCACTCACTACTGAAAGAGAAATTACATAAACCTCTATGTGTTGACACAGAACCAGCTACAGGAGAGTAATATGAAAAGATCAGTGTGTTGCAGTGTGAACAATATCTTCCTACAAAGGTAAAAACAAAAAACAAAAAACAGCCACAGCCAGGCATGGTGGCTTACACCTGTAATCCCAACACTGTGGGAGGCCAAGGCAGGTGGATAACAGGTCAGAAGTTCGAGACCAGCCTGGCCAACATGGTGAAACCATATCTCAATTAAAAATACAAGCCGGGGGCCAGGTGTGGTGGCTCATGCCTGTAATCCCAGCACTTTGGAAGGCTGAGGCAGGCGGATCACGAGGTCAAGAGTTCGAGACCATCCTGGCCAACACCAGAAAACCCGTCTCAAAAATAAATAAAATAAAATACACGCTGGGGGTGGTGGCTCACGCCTGTAATCCCAGCACTTTGGGAGGCGGAGGCGGGTGGATCACGAGGTCAAGAGATCGAGACCACCCTGGTCAACTTGGTGAAACCCCGTCTCTACTAAAAATACAAAAAAAATTAGCTGGGCATGGTGGCGCGCGCCTGTAGTCCCAGCTACTCGGGAGGCTGAGGCAGGAGAATTGCTTGAACCCGGGCGGCGGCAGTTTCAGTGAGCCGAGGTCGCGCCACTGCACTCCAGCCTGGCGCCTGGTGACGGAGTGAGACTCTGTCTCAAAAAAAAAAAAGACAAATACTGTTACTAGTTTCTACGTCCCTTTCCAGAGACACTCATCTAATGTTTCACCTTTTCACTTAAACAAGTAATTTGTCTGTAACATATGTTCAATTAACGGTGAATAAACAGCCACTGAAACTTACTCATCATCCTCCTCCTCTCGCTTGTGTTTCTTTTTACAGTGAACAGAAACACTGTTGAAACAAACAAAAATCAGTCAGTTGAGAAATGTACTTGAGACTGTGCTTTCAATATCAGTATCCTCTTTCTTGCTACAATTATCTTGCTCATCCCGACATACCAAACGTCCCTTTCCGAGCCTAGTGAGATGGGTACAGATCACAGGTCAGTTGGGTAACCGTGGATTGCCCCGACTTACCTGGACACTGAAATCTCAACCTGCCGTTTTGTCAAGGTAATGGGAGACAGATTAGGGAGGACCAAACCAGGGAAAACGTCCTCTGGGCAGGAGCTGTGCTAAGCATTTTATTTGCATAATCTCACTGACAGGACCCATTTCTGTCCCACGCTTGGCATACTTTGCAGATGAGACACTGAAAGTTATCGCTAACAGCAGCCACGCCAAGGGGGCACCCAGACCGAGTCGCCCAGGTTCCAACTGGCAAAGTCTCACTTCTCGGGGACGCAGTCGGGCCGAGGTTCGCACCGGACTCCTGGGCTGTGCGACCCAAGGCGACTTACAGTTAACGTCTCTGTGGATCAGTTTCTCTATCTGCAAACTGGGCTGCGAAGCTCCCGCGGAGGGTCGTGGGGAGGGAGGGTCAGTCAGCAAGCCACGGCGAGGAGCCCGAGCCAGCGCCTGCCGCGAGGGGCGCCCAACCTGCCCGCCCGCCCTGCGACCTGCGCCTGACCGGTCCTCACCGTCCGCGCGCCGCACTCCCGCCGGGTCTGCTAGGGACTATGCGGGGTCCCGGCCGCGGGGCCAGCTCGGCGCCGTCCGCCCCCGACGGGAAGGCCCGGCCGGGGAAGGCAGGCGGCGGCGGCGGCTGCAGGAAGTCCGAGCTGCTGCTCAGGGGGAGGCCGCTGAAGGGCCGGCCGAGCGCAGCCATAGCCGGCGAGACGAGGAGGCTCTGACCGCGGCCTCGGCCACCCGTGTCCCCAGGCCTGGCAGCTGCAGCCACAGCGACTGCCGAAAGGCGTCCGCCTCCGAGCCCGCTCTCGACCCCACGTCACGCCTTCTAGAACCCTCCACCTCGGGCCACTCAGGAGCATGCCGGGATTTGTTGTGTGCAGAGGGCCGCTGCCGCGAGGGATGCCGGGCTTTGCAGTCCTTCCAGACTACAAATAAAATGGCTGCTTCTCGACCCCGTCTCTGGGGATTGAGGGTGGCTGACTGGCCGAGCCTATGACCTCGGTTCAAATTCTCACTTTTCAAGTTTGGTAACTTCTCTGTACCTCAGTTTCCACAGTAGTAAGATGAGATAATAATAGTACATATAATCATAGAGTTGCTGTGTGGAGTAATGAATTTATTTATTTTTTGAATAGGAGTTTTATTCTTGTTGCCGAGGCTGGGGTACAATGGTCCGGTCTTGGCTCACTGCAACTTCCGCCTCCCAGGTTCAAGCGATTCTCCTGTCTCAGCCTCCCAAAAAGCTGGGATTACAGGCACGTGGCACCACGCCCGACTAATTTTTGTATTTTTAGTAGAGACGACCTTTCGCCATGTTGGCCAGGATGATCTCGATTTCCTGACCTCATGATCTGCCCGCCTTGCCCTCTCAAAGTGCTAGGATTACAGGCATCAGCCACAGCGCCCGGCCAAATACAGGAATTTAAACATCTAGAGCCAGGGCGGGGCGTTGGCTCACTCCTGTAATTCCAGCAATTTGGAAGGTGGTGGCGGAAGGATCTCTTGAGCCCGGGAGACAGAGGGGGGACCCTGTCGCAAAAAAAAAAAAAAAAAAAACTAGAGCCCTTAGAGCAGCTCCTGGCATACAGTACACACTCATTAAATATCAGTTATTAATATAAGTGAATCTACGAGGTCAAGATATCCAGACCATCCTGGTCAACATGGTGAAACCCCATCTCTACTAAAAATACAAAAATTAGCTAGGCGTGGTGGCGCGCTCCTGCAGTCTCAGCTACTCCGGAGGCTGGGGCAGGAGAATTGCTTGAAGCCAGGAGGCAGAGGTTGCAGTGAGCCGAAATCGCGCCACTGCACTCCAGCCTGGCGCCTGTTGAGGGAGCAATACTCTATCTAAAAAAAAAAAATGATAATATATATGTGTGTGTGTGTGAGAATCTATTAATACAAATGTAACAATTTTAATACAAATGAGGTTGGTGGTGCCTTAGAGAGAACAGCATGGAAGATCAGTAAAAACCTGTTGCTGGCTGGGCGCTGTGGCTCACGTCTGTAATCTCCACTTTGGAAGGCCGAGGTGGGAGAATCACTTGAGGTCAGTTCAAAACCAGCCTGGCGAACATGGTGAAACCCTGAGGCAGGAGAATTGTTTGAACCCCGGCGGCAGAGGTTGCAATGAGCCAAGATCGCGCCACTGCACTCCAGCCTGGCGACAGAGCGAGACTCCGTCTCAAAAAAAAAGAAAAGAAAAAAAATCCATCAATAGGAAATTGGTTTATATTTTTTATATTTTCTACTAATTTTTTAAATTTTCTACCAAATTTAGAAAAAAATTTTTTTTTTTTTTTGAGACGGAGTTTCGCTCTTGTTACCCAGGCTGGAGTGCAATGGCGCGATTTCGGCTCACCGCAACCTCCGCCTCCTGGGTTCAAGCAATTCTCCTGCCTCAGCCTCCCAAGTAGCTGGGACTACAGGCACGTGCCACCATGCCCAACTAACTTTTGTATTTTTAGTAGAGACGAGGTTTCACCATGTTGACCAGGATGGTCTCGATCTCTTGACCTCGTGATCCACCCGCCTCGGCCTCCCAAGTGCTGGGATTACAGGCGTGAGCCACCGCGCCCGGCTAGAAAATTTTTTATATTTTCTACCAAAATATAAAAAATTAGCTGGATGTGGTGGTGTGCACCTGTAATCCCAGCTACTCCAGAGGCAGAGGCAAGAGAATCACTTCAACCCAGGAGGCCGAGGTTGCACTGAGCAGAGATGGTGCCACTGCACTCCAGCCTGGGCGACAGAGTGAGACTATATATCAAAAAACAAAACAAAACAAAAAAACACAGTTGCGCTGCAAGGTGGTTTACGCCTATAATCCCAGCACTTTGGGAGATGGGAGGATGTAGAGCCATAGCCCTACAGGGTCATGGGGTGTCCCTTATTGCTGTGCTGAGGCACTGGATTGGAGAGGTAAAGAGACAGGACACAGAAGGACTGGAAAAGACTGCTGCGCTTGAGGGGCCACGCCACTTACAGATGGAGACTGGCGAGGCTCTGAACCTCCAGAAGCGTCTGTATTAGGTACAAGACAGGGGAAAGTGTCACGACTTAGGTCATCTACAGGCATAATGATAGGGCATGCATAATGATAGGGCATACATAATCACATGAGTAGCAAGAGAGGGGGCCACCCCATTAGGTCGCCTAGTCAGAGAGGTGGGCTGTGCACAGTAGGGGGCCAGACTGTGTGCAGTAGTAGAGGGTCCTGTAAGAAAAAGGGGGTCCACCCCTATTAGGTCACCAAGGCAAGGAGGTGAGCTGTGTGCAACCAGTGCCCTGAGCAACACTTCTTATCTGGGGCCTAGAGACTTCAAAGGATTCCTATGGAAGGATGCTGTAAACCAATGCCGTGGGAGCTGACAGAGTGTGCTCTTCTCTAAGATA
>CAUYUD010040104.1:0-15688 GCA_963575295.1 Alouatta caraya
TAAAAGAAAAGACAAGCCACAGAGAAAATACCTGCAAAACACAAAAATGTAATTTCAAAATATAATAGTGAAACTGAAAACTGAACTCAGAAGTTTATTCTTAAGAAAAACTAATAGAATTATACAGGAAAAACAAAACTCACAATGTTATCAATTAGAAAGGTGATATAACTATAGATGTAAATAGATATTGAACATATATGAATCTATTAATTACCAAATTTGACATAATCAACTGTATGTACCTGAACAGAGAAATAATATACAAATTCAAAACATCCAAAAATACTAATATAACTGCCTAAATGAGTCTATCCAGATGATTTTATGAATAAATTATGTCAGATAATTTTTTTGCTATTTATATGATCTGAAAGAGAATGTATGATGCTTTGCAATTAATTTTGATGAAGGTAAAATTTCTTGGTAACCAATCTTATTGGAGAAATAATTTTGTTTTTATTTTGTATTGTAATCCAGGTACTCAATAAATGCATGTATATTTATTAAAGGAATAAGTTCTAAAAAGAGAAACTTCTTTACCCAAGGAATTAAGACTTATTAAAATTTGTGTAATTTTAAGGTAAAAAACATATTTTTTTAAATCAATATCACTTCATCATACAGATATATTAATATAAGATATCTTAATAGGACTGTAATATACTGATGCATTACAATGAAAAATGTAATCCCTAAAGAGATGCTATAAATGCTGAAAACACATTTGATTATATTAACATACATATCTTATAAAAATTCTTGGTATAAAAATAGTATATTATGCATTCTATCTCAAAGGAATAGTTGACGTTTAGCTTAATAGTAAAGTGATACATTCCCAATGAAGTTAACAATAAAAATCGTGAACAAAACATTGTGGTTTGACATTGATCTAGCTCTTGTTGGCTAGAACATTGTGATCAGATTATAAATATAATAAGTGGTATAAATTATCACATCTTTTTATTGAATGTGTGCCAAATATTTAATTCAGAGTTTGGCATATAATATATGCATAATAAGTAATAGTTACTATTAGCAATTATGTTTATATGTTAAAGATAAACTATAATATGATTAAAACCAATTAAGATAACTCAACAAGAGAATAATTTTTAAAATGATGCACAGAGATGAAGTACTTATAAGGAAATTAGATGAAAACAGAATGGGGAAATTTTCCATTCATTATAGCAACAAAAATTAAAATGCTTAGTATAATAATAATTGTACAGGATCCTTTTAGAAATGACTGTATGACAACCACAGCTTATTATCTGATCAATGGAAAAATTTTACATAAAAACAGATGCTTATTATGTCCTTGGATGTTGATATGGTTTGGCTGTGTCCCCACCCAAATCTCATCTTGAATTGTAGTTCCTATAATCCCCACATGTTATAGTAGGGATGTGGTGGGAGGTAATTGAATAATGGGGGCAGTTTCTTCCATGCTATTCTTATGATAGTAAGTTCTCACGAGATCGATGGTGTCATAAAGGGCTTCCCCCTTCATCGTTCTCATTCTTCTCTCCTGCTGCCATATGAAGGACATGTTTGCTTCCTTTTCTGTCATGTTTGTAAGTTTCCTGAGCCCTCCCCACCCGTGCTGCACTGTAAATTAATTAAACCTCTTTTTTTTTATATAAGTTACTTAGTCTCAGATATGTCTTTATGACCAGTGTAAAAACAGACTAATACAAATGCATAAATTCAATACAGTATAGATGCTGATTCTATCCAAGTTGATTCTACTTAACATTCCACTGGGATTATATGAGGAACTACACAAAATTATTCTTTAGTTTATCTGCAAAAAAATAAAAAAGAGCAAACTGGAAACGTTGTAAATAAAAAAGAAGAATGAGGGCAAAATGTGGTGCAGAAAAAGTCGAAGAGCAGTGAAAGTGCCTATGCAGTTGAGAAATAGACCCAAGAGCTTGTATTTTTGTTTCTTTTTTTTGTTCAACTGCAGGTTTGTTACATGGGTACAATGCATGATGCTAAGGTTTAGGGTATAGATAATCCCATCACTCCGGTACTTAACATAATACCAGATAGGTAGTTTTCCAGCCCACACTCCTTCTCCTATCCACCCTGTAGTAATCCCCAGTGTCTCTTGCTTTTATCTTTACGCCCATACACACTCAATGTTTAGCTTCTACTTACAAGTGAGAACAGGCAGTATTTGGTTTTTGGTTCCTACATTAGTTCACTTAGGATAATGACCTCCAACTGTGTCCATGTTGCTGCAAAGGACATGATTTTATTCTTTTTTTCGTGGTTGCATAGTATTCCACGGTGCATGTATGCCACATTTCCTGTTTCCAATCTATCATTGATAGGCATCTAGGTTCATTCCATGTCTTTGCTGCTGTGAATGTGCTACAATGAACATATGAGTGCATGTGTCATTTAGGTAGAATGACCAAAAGCTTAGTATAATCACTTATAAACTACAATGAGAATTTCAAGCAATGGATAAAATAATTAATTCAATAAATTGTGTTTGGGCCAGTTGGCAAGGTGTGTTAGAATCCTAGCATCCAATTAAATATATTAATATTCAAACGTAATAAAATAAATTTATAAAAATACTAAAATAGATCTATCATTTTGAATTGCTGCAAGTAGTTCATATTATGACAGTAGATTCAGAAATCATAAAATACTGATAGGCTTATTACATAAAAACTAACATAATTCTTTTCATGTAAAATCTCTGTGAGCAAATTAAAAAGCAAGCAATAAAATGAAAGATACATTTAATAAGGTAGGATCAGTTCCAAAGAGTGATATTACATGATACACACATAATCATGTATGTATTTTTAAAAACGTGTTCTACTAGAAAAAATAGTGAAAGGATTACATAGGCAATTAGCTAAAAACAACTCTCAGCCGCTATTAATTTTATTATGGCAATTTCTCATTTACAGAAATTTAGAAAATACAACATTAAGGAACAAAGCTATCTCATATTTAGTTTTTAACTTGGCAAAGATAGAACTCTGGATTAATAGCTAGTGCCAGAGATGGTGTAGGGTGATGGATAGCCTCACATAAGTTAGAAATACAGATCAGAGCAAATTTTTTAGAAGGCAATTTGATGAAATGTAATAAAAATCTTAAGAATTTGTATGCCCTTTAACCTAAAATTTCCACCTCTAAGTTTACTTCATTAAGTGATGAAACAAAATATTTCAAAGGTTTGTAAAATAACAATTAAGGAGAACATTTCTAAAGTAAATGTAAATGATGGATAAGAGAAATACATTAAAGAATATAAAAGATTACTAGAAGCTTTAAAACATGATGGTGTAAAAGACTTTTTTTGGATTAAAATAAATACATTACTCTACATATAGTTATTTGAGAGAAAATTTAAAATAGTTATGACATCACATGTATATGCATAAAAACATGAAGAAATACATACGTGTATATACAAAATTAATGTATGGATGCATGGTGGTTGGATTAGGCTGAACATATCTTTGCTTTTTATGTTGTTCGTGCTTATATATATTTTCATTGTTTTCTCCAAACCTGAATTATAAAATACAGTTAGTGGAAACAAAGTTTACAATGGCAAATAACCACATCAGGAAGATTGAGAGCTATCATCTAAACAAACCTTATATACTAAGAATTGTGCTATTATGTCACATATTTATATTATTCAATGCAAACACCCATAAGTGTCGTCTTCTCACAGTGATATGCTGAGACCTGATTTAACCAGATAACATGGATAAAAAGCACCATTAAATTTATCTGTGTTCAAAATCCCAATGTTCATCAAAATTTAATAGCCTGAGAATTTTACTGCATGTGCTGAGTGCCACAGAAACAAGCATGGGAACTAAACTCCACGTATAAAGTCATTGTGATAGTCAGCATCCATATTGATCCAGGAAGATACACTTTTACTAGTTCCGATGACAGCATCCATACATTTCATGCTAGTATCTGGTGAGGAGATCTTCTAAACTTCCCTTCACTATCTTACACCTGTGGTCTTTGTCATGAATCTGAGTCTCATTCTACCTTTATGATACATTATGAAATCAATATAAACCAGCAGACCATCATTCTTGGGAAGCAAAGTATCAGTCAGAGCTCCAAATCTGAAGTTCTCTGACATTTCTGCCTTTGTAGTTTCTGATTAAAAATTCCCTCTGCTATAGTTTTTCTTTATTCTCTGAGTCTGTGATTAATCCTACTGGCCACCAAGGACAGGATGAATGTCAGAGTAGAGAATGACAGGTAATTGGAGCAGAAAGAGAAAGAAACTAAAGGCACATCATTTTATTTGTAATTTAACGTCCTGGTTGTGAGACACTGACTGGAAGTCTTCCAGATAAAGGCTGAAATGAGTAAGGAAAATCACCAGATCACAATAGTCTTCCTTAATTGGTGGGGCTTCCTCGTGAGCCTCACACACCATGCTAAGCAGCAAAAATCCAGAAGACACCCAGAGAAAATGTGTCTTCAGAATAGGGGGCACACACAATTTTATAAGAAAGTATAGGGACAACAAACTGCACTGTGAGTTGGAAGTTGTTATCCCCACAAATTCCTCTCCTACGTTTCCACACAGTATTTTCCAGCATATAGTCAAATATCGCATTTCAAGTACTTATAATTAGCAGAATATGCTACCACTATGAAATCTGTGCATAGACATTGACATTTTTAAAATTGGAGAAATATAAGAAGCAAATTAAAAGGGAAGTATACATCAGGAGAATAATTATTCCAGGACACAAAAGGGTTCAAGTAGTTCTCCATAGTGCTAGGAAAAAAACAGTGAAAACGTATTTTCTAAGAAAGGGAGAACACGAAAACTACGAAGATAGGAGAAGAAAAATGAGCATATGTGATGCATGTATTATTTCTAAAAGTGAAATTAAATAAATGGAAAATAGGAACAGAAACATCTGAATTATGACAGCACCTATATAATAATTAGCATCTACAGATCACAGAACATGGTTTTATAGTAATAACTAGTATCAAAAAATAAAGTATGACATGAGAGTTTTGTATCCAATTAAAATATGCTTCAGTTGTAAACATGATCTAGCAAGGTAAAACATGAAGGATTTAGGAAATATGCCTTAGGCTTGTCTTATTTTTAATTAAAACAAAAAAAAAAAACTTTTTTAACTATTAGATGAAATCTAAAGAACCAAAAAGATGGATTAAAAATAAGGAACTCAGAAATATCAAAGTCATGGTAAAAGAACAAACAGTACACAGTAATAAATTTACATATTAAACTAAAATTAACCTATTCCTCAAATATGGGTAGAAAACCAAATATAAAGTCTATAAATCCTGATCATGTTAAAGTAATAGTATCATTAACCAAAAACTGGTAGAGGAGAGAAGAATATCAGGGATAGTTTAGAAGTATTTAATTCTTTATTAAAATAGGGTCAATAAATCTGTTAACATTAAGACAAAAAAAAAAAAAAAAAGCCGGGCACAGTGACTCATGCCTGTAATCCCAGCACTGGGAGGCCAAGGTGGGCAGATCACAAGGTCAGGAGTTCGAGACCAGCCTGACCAACATAGTGAAACTGTTTCTACTAAAAATACAAAAAAATTAGCAGGGTGTAGTGTTACACACCTGTAATCCTAGGTAATCAGGAGGCTGAGGCAGGAGAATCGCTTGAACCTGGGAGGCAGAGGTTGCAGTGAGCCAAGATCGTGCCATTGCACTTCAACCTGGGAGACAGAGCAAGACTTTGTCTCAAAAAAAAAAAAAAAAAAAAAAGAAGATAGGAAAAAAATAGAATGATCTTAAATTCTACATTTTACTTAAAGCTTTTCATTTTTAATTTAAAAAATAAATTTAGGAACAAATGTTCTTGTGGAAAATCATATATTTGAATTTCAGCTATCCCTTCAGCTTCATTTTAATTCCTTATTTTTTTGGAATTTGGATTTTACTTTTATATAAAACTGCATGTGCATAATATTTAAAATTTTCCCTACAAGTTTCATAATAAAAAATATTATTTCCCTGTCCCAGCCAGCTCTGATTCTTCCCTCCACACCCTAGAATTTGCTACTTACAACTTTTGTTTATACCTTTTTAATTTTCATAGTTTCTATAACAACTTATTTTTCAGGTCACATATTATCTTTTGTTCACCTAATATAAATAAGGAGAATTTAATTTTCTATACTCACCCTCCACACATAAATTTTCAACCTCCAATTTCTCAGTATGCCACAATGTTGTTAACTTTTCATTTAATCATTGTACAAATTGAACTTATTAGAAATATTAATTAAATATGAACCAAGTATTCATGTCCTCACGTATTTCTTCCTCTTCATACTCCCTTGTGAACTTAACACTGATAAATCTCAGATTCAGTTGTTTTCTAAACATGTTCTACAACTGTCTCAGATTTCCCTTTATAAAAATTCTGGAAATTCCCTCTCCATCCTTATATTCTGAAAGCCATATTTCTAAGTTACATATCTTGCCACTTCTTGATTCTTTCTTTTTGGTAAAATAATTCTTCATTAACTTCTGGATAATGGGCACATGAAAGAAAATTTAAGATGTTTCACATATTACTATTGAGTGATCATTACATATCACATACTGAGTGATCATTCTAGTAAGTACATGATTCCAGGAGACAAATCCTTTCACTTTCAATTGATTGTTTCAATAATTTCTAAATTTTAGTGTTGTTATTTAGAATTATTGTGCTATTTTCATAATTGATCTTTTAGGTTCGCCATTTTCAAATTTGTAAGGATGAGCGCCTCTCACGTTTCTGTGTTTCTGTGTGTGTGTGTATAATTCTATTTCCTGCACTTATGCTAGGAGCGTTTTTTGCAAGAGACTCAGCTTTAAGCATTATAAATGCTGAAGATTTAATCCCTCGAACATCTGCTTTCCAAAATCCAAAATTTGTTGATACCTTTATCTCCTGTTGTTTTGCCTCCTCTTTCTCTTTCTGCTTCAAAGTTTATGATCATTTTTGTGCATATGCTGTCATTTTAATAATCTTTTAAGAGTCAACAAAGTTTAAAATATTTAATCTGCTGTATTTGGTGGCCATTTATATATTAATTTTTAGTTAAGTTTAATGAACATTTATGAAAATGTCATGTTTATGATTTTATTGTTAAATTCCTCTCTCTTTCCTTTCTTTATCTTTTCTCTATCTTTATATGTAAATAGCAGTGCCTCCAATGATGTTCTTCAAATGTTGCAAGTGGATATTACTGTAGGATAAAATTTTATGTGGTTCGCTTTTTGATTTATATACTTTGTATTGCTTCAGATTTTTAATATCTACAAATCATTTTTCCAACAAGAATAGCATTTAAAAAATCTCCTCCATATTAGAAAAGCATAAATTGGTGAGTTTTGAACAATTCAAACAAATTGTCCAGTTAAAAAGAGAAAGATAATTTGTTCACATTGTTGTCTTCTATTTGGTATCCAAGTTATCTTAACTTCAAATAAACTGACTTTTAGGGGCTTTATGAAAAAAAAGTCTAATTATATTGTAAAATGTATGACTTTAGCAGCTGTTAATAAGTTTTAAGTAAAATAAATTGTATTATAAATTTTAAGGATTAAAAACAATTACCTATCTACTTACCTACCTACCTGAAATGAGGAGAAAAGCAATATGCCTTTTATATTTCTTTATCATGAACGTTGAGAAGGACTAAAGTGGGGAGGAATTCCCTTCCACCACATGGGATAGGATTTCCTTCCTCCAGCTGGGATAAAAATTTCCTTCTACCAGCTGGGATAAGGTTTGAATCTTGCGCGCTGTGAAGTTCTTCCCTGGAGAGTAACACTTCATTGTGAGGGAGGCTCTGGGTATAATTGCACAACAGCTTATTCTTCTACACCCTTGCCAGGGCCATGAGAGGAGTTTTCCTTACTATTCTGGAGAAGCTGGTAGAGTTCCTGGAAGGAAAATCCACAAATGTATAGAGCTTCTGTGAAGACTGCAGCCCCCAGAAGTTTCTCACTCTCATTGTCTTTCACACTCAGCCTCCAGCAATTCATCAAAATTACCATTTAAGAGTTCTTACTATTTTATGGCTTGAGCAGCTTCAGCTGGAACACCTTCTGCTCCAGGTAAGTGGATCTTTCCACTCTATCTTTCTGGATGCTTTCATCTTTCCAGATATGGGGACGACAGTTTGCCTCCTGACCTCAGTTCTCTGATGAGCACAAGAAAAACCTTAAGATGAGAGCAGTAAATACCAAGATCTTCATGTTATCCTTGCAGTAGCCCATTACATACCAAAATAATATGAATGCTAATGTTTCTTTTTTATCTACTTTTTGAAGGTCAATGCTGAAATTTTCTGTTTTTATGTTTTTTTTTTTTGTATTTAATCTTTAATAGAGCCATACTCCAAAACTTGATTGGAAAAAACCTAAAAAGCCTACATCCTGTCATATCTGGTAGATACAGGTAGGCCTGTTGTTTTGGTTTTTTTGATCAAGTAGATTGGGTTGAAATTATTCAGAAAAAAATTCTTAATAGCATGGAAGACTTGAATTAAAATGTACATATATTTGCACATATAAAGCAAACCAAACAAATTCCTGTCACAAAGATTTAGCCAGTTCATAGAATATTTAAACTCGTGGATCCATAAGTCTGTGAAACAGACAAGTGTTAACTCAGCACTTTTTACACTGCATGAGGTCTAGGTTCAAGCAAAGCCAAACTTGACCACCTGCATGTTCATTATGGATAAATCTATCTATCTCTCTACATATTTTAGTTAAATCTGCATTTCATCTTAACATTTTTTGTTTTTCCACTTTTATTTATATTATATTTCTTACCTAAATAAATGTATGTCTTCAGTCTTTATGCCAATAGTCTGCTACAAATAGGAAGGTACTGATGTGGTTGGGCTCTGTGTCCCCACCCAAATCTCATCTTGAATGGTAAGCCCAATGTGTTGAGGGAGAAAGGTCATTGGATGGTAGGGGTGGTTTCCCCTTGCTGTTCTCATGATAGTGAGTGAATTCTCATGAGATCTGAGGGTTTTAAAAGTGGCAGGTTTTTTTTTCCTGTGCTCTCACTTCTGCCTTGTGAGGAAGGGACTTGCTTCCCCTTCACCTTCCACAATGATTTTAAGTTTCCTGAAGCCTCCCCAGCCATGTGAATCTGAGTCAGTTAAACCTCTCTTGGGTATTTCTTTACAGCAGTGTGAAAATGGACTAATATAGGTACTAACTTATCCAAGTAGCGTATAGATTAAATAGAAAATTATGTGGGAAAATAAGTGATATGAAATTATTAGACAATCCAATTTTCAGTCTTTATGAAGGTAAAATATAAGTTTAATGAGAATTTTCAATATAGGTCATGTTAAAATAACATATTTTTAATGGATCTGTCTTTAAAATCAATTGAAGGAATTTAATTCACTCATTTTTTAAATAACTCAGTATTTCATATTTGCAAAACAGTATTCTAGGTATTCTTGGAGTTATAAAAAGATTAGATAAAGATCTTGCTGGACAGCTTGCATGCAAATAACTATAATGCAGAGTAAAAATAACATGGGTAGTAGGATAGTTAAAAAAATATGTGACTGAACAAAAAAATGAAAGTTTATTTCCTACTATTGTAATTAGGAGATGCTTTAAGAAAGAGGGAACATTAGTGTTGAGAATTGAACAATGACTCAACTTTCAAAAGTGCAGAATGGGTAATAGAAGAGATACGGGAATTTTGATTTAAGGAAAGATTAATAGCTATAAAGCAAGAAAGGTACTATACAGTTAGAGCATAGAGGTCTTGAATTCAAAACGAAGAAGTGTTTAATTCATATTTTTGGTAGAAGTAATTGAACTTTTTGAAGTAAATGTCAGCTTCACAAGTTGTCTTATATAAGGTTCAGCAGCCTGAAGAATGAACATTTCTAGTGGGAGAGATAAGGTGGAAAAGCCAAAGATCAGAGGATTAGCTAGATCATTAGTGAAAACAAAAGCAAGGAAATTATTGACCAAGAGGCTGATTTTAGGCAGGGTTTGAGGACAGATATTGAAGGTAAACTTAATCAAATTGACAAGCAGCATAAAGATGAAAGATCAACCTTTGGATATGATATTGAGAAAGTGATTGGAAAACATAATACATTTCATTTAGATAGTGATGGTCACCAAAACAGAATGAGAAATAATAAGAGCATTTGGGAAAACAAAAAGGGGTTGGACATGAAAGGAGAGAAAAACAAACTCTCTAAAAAGAGTAACTGGAAACCTTATAAAAAAGAAAATTGGAAGAGAAAAAAATTAGAAATATTAGTTTATGTTAACTAAGCTTAAGAATCCTAAAATCAGCAGAATTTTATCCAAATTAAGGTATTTTCTTTTTTTATTTATTTATTTATTTTTTTTTTTAGTAGAGTTGGAGTTTCACCATGTTGGCCAGGATGGTCTTCAAATTAAGGTATTTTCTATTGTTTGTTTACTAACCTCCACCCATTATTACATAGATCACTTATGATTTTCAATAAATTTGAATACAAAATATGCTATATAACTATGAAACAAAAATGCTAATGACTAGGATGTTGAAAATAATCAAGAATTGTTTCTTCCTCCTGACTACTTTCACACATTGATCGATTAACTGTCTGTCATAACCTGTTAAGAAAGAGTCAGAGCAAAGAGAATTGGGAGGTGAAAAGAGGACACTTGTACTGTTTGTTTGCACCTCATTAAAAAAGATGAATAGTATTAAAGGTTGAATCTACTAAAATGGAATATCAAAGCATTAGTCGACATCATTCATTACTGTGCCACCTGACTTGAAGATTAAATAATTTAATCAAGACTCCATAGAAATGCCAGAGTATAGATGTGAACATAGTCTATCACAAACTCAGTAGAAATAAAATTTTTATTCACAGCTACTTGCTATATGACATTTTACATTTAGTTAAGGAACAAAGTATTTCCACATGAAATATAATAATTTATTGATGACTCTATAGACAAAAGATAAGCACTATAGGAATTGGAGAAAGAAGTTTTATTCATGACTTTGGAGGTGAGAGAAAATATGTTTAGGGCCCATATCAAGTTTTATTTTCACTATAAAATTTAGTGAAAATAAAACTTGATATGGGCTCTAAACATTGAGAAGGAGTCATTAATTCAATCAATTAGTCATTCCATTTGTAGTTCAGCTAACATTTGAGCACCTGCTATTCCAGTTCCTGTGCTGGGTGCTGGGGACAAAAAATTATAACGAAATGTAGAATGTGCCAAGTGCTTTGAAGCAGGCAGAGTAGTGCTGAGCCTGAGATTCAGTGTTTCATTATCATCAGCATCACCTGAGAGTTGTTAGGTATTTAGAATTAAGGCCCCATCCCAGATCTTCTGAATTTGAATCTGCAGCGTAATGAGATACCCAGGTGATTCCTATGTACATTAAATTTGAAAGGGCTGAGATAGTTGGCATTTTGTCTTTCTTTAAGATGTAAGTTATAAGACCTCTCATTTGGACACTTCTTTTTTTGGGAGAAATACTAAAATAAGTAAGAGGTAGCAAGATAGTTCCTCTCCACATCCCTTTGCAGCTAGGCCAGGGCACAAAACAAAAACCCAATTACCTGTAGGCTCTGCTTGTGAATTTAATCTCAAAAGGGTAACTCAGACTTGCAGGTTAATTAGAGATTATGGCTATGGTATAAATGAAAGCACAGTGGTGAGCGTTAGGGGGCCTCAGTCAGGCAGCATGCTGCTTAGCATCCAATGGTTGCAGCATCAGAATCCTTCATGAGTTTCTTCCTGAACTGCTTCTCTGCGAGTCCATCATGTGCCATCAGGTAAATCTTTCTTTGTAGCCTAAACAAAATCTATTATTTCCTTGTTTGGATCATTTTCTAGTATATTCAAAGAATAGACACTGATGTCACGTTACAGATCCTGTTAGGAGGGAGGAATTGTGCTATTTGCATTGAATCTCTTTTAGTATTATTTTTAACAAAAATTAAAAATATTTAGAATTATAAAAAAATTACAAGAGTCCACATAACCAATATCACTAATATAACATAAATATGCAATGTTGGCATGCCTGCTTTGACTTTAAATCATAGTCTTCCTCTATATTCGGTTTAAAAAAGTTACTATACCATTTATAAAGAATTTAAACAATACACAAATATAAAGATTAAAAAATCAGTCCAGATTCAATCACTCAAAAATAACCTTTATTAACATTTGGTGAATGTAATTTCAGTCATATTTTTAAGTATATATAAATAGAAAAATTGAGAAATGTTTTATTCAAATTGGATTATATTACCAAAATCATTTAAATGACAAGCAGAAACTTAATTTTCTGGCTTTTATTAGAAAAAAAAGACAATGAAGAAATTGCTCAACTTTAAATATGTGTCTTCATCTCAAGTGATATAGTTTCCTAAATGCTGTCTCTTAGGTTAAGAAAGGAGGAAAAAAGTTAAGAAGTTGGGGTCTCTTTTTATGAAACTACGTTTCAATTTTAGCAGCATCAATCAATACTATAAATGAAACTTGGATATATTTACACTCTCACACTTTCTTCTCCCCCTTTCTCACTTTTCCCGTTCAGATTCTGATTGTACTAGTTACTTCATGTTTTAACATGGTGTAGGTTTTTATTCAAAATTAGTTTTGTGGCCATATTTCACATGGTTGAATAGAATTAATTTTTAATTATGTGAATCTGATGTTTACATTTTATACAGCTACAGGAACTCTTCTAATCCTGAAACCCTAATTGAATTAATTTATTGTCAAGATTTTTAAAAAATATTGATAGTTGTTATATACATCTTTTTAAATGTCTGCCTCTTCAGTGTGTTTCATTATCATCAGCATCACCTGAGTGGTTGTTAGGTATGTAGAATTAAGGCCCCATCCCAGATCTTCTGAATTTGAATCTGCAGTGTAATGAGATACCCAGGTGATTCCTGTGTATATTAAATTTGAAAGGGCTGGGATAGTTGGCATTTTGTCTTTCTTTAAAATGTAAGCTATAAGGCCTGTCATTTAGACACTTCTTTTTTTAGGAGAAATACTAAAATAAGTAAGAGGTAGCAAGATAGTTCCTCTCCACATCCCTTTTATAATGTTTTATTCAACATTACATATCTGTCATTTTTGGAAACACATTTTTGGAGTTTAGTTTATTTTAGAAAGATCCCTAGAAAGTTTTAACTTTCTTCTGCCATCAAAAATTGTTTGGATAAGCATGAAGACAACTCATTTTTTTTCTTAATACTTTAATTTCTTTTTTCTTAAATAAATATAAATGAGCTATCATTTTGGAACACATGTTTAAACAGAAAAGGACACAAATCACAATTATTAGTGCAAGGAATTATCATAGAGTGGAACACTAGCTCAAGATACAAATTATCAACTCTCCCAGATTCCTCTCTCCTATACAAAGATCATCAATAGTCTAACTTACTTATTTTTAAATTTTTATTATTGATATTTAATAGGTATATATATTTGGTGGCTACATATTATAAATTGACACATTCATATAATATTTAAGACCAAATCTGTTTAATTGGGATATTAATAATCTTAAATATGTCTTATTCATACTAGAAACATTTTAGTTACTATCTTCTAGCTATTTTGAAATGTGCAATAGATTATACTCAACCTATTAATCTGTCAAACACTACTTGTAATGTCTCCTACTAAACTGATTATTTATACACATTAATCAACCTCTATTCATTTCCACCTCTTCCCTACCTTTTCCTGACTCTGGTATCCACCAATCTTTTAATTTTTCTTTTTAACCAATCAACTCTCTATATTCACGAGTTCTACTTTTTTGGCTCCCACATATGACTAAGAACATGTGGTATTTCACTTTCTGTGCTTGGCTTACCTTACTTTAATGGCCTCTAGTTTCATACGTGTTTCTGCAAATGACAGGATTTCATTATCTTTTTGGCTGAATAGTAATCTATTATTTGTGTAAATATATCACATTTTCTTTATTCACTCGTGCATTGATGTGCACTTAGCTTGATTCCTTATTTTGGCTATTGTGAATAGTGTGCTGTAATAAATACGGGAGGGCAGTTATGTGTTTGACATAGTGATTTTCTTGATTTTCCTTGTTTTGGGTATATAGCCAGTGGTGGAATTGCTGGATCATATAGTAGTTCTATTTTTAGTTTTCTAGGGAACCTCCATACTATTCTCTATGGTGGCTGTACTAATTTACATTTCCATCAGCAGTGTACCAGGGCTCCCTTTCCTACAGCATTACCAGCATGAATTATTCCCTGTCCTTTTGAGTGTGTTTATTTGGATTTTTTTCTTCATTAGTCTAGCTTATCTTAATTCTTTTTCCAAAGGACCAACCCCTGGATTTGTTCATCTTTCATATAACTTTTTGTGTCTCAATTTCCTTCAGTTTAGCTCAGATTTTGGCTATTTCTTGCCGTTTTTGGTGTTGGTTTGCTTTTGTTTTCCTAGTTGCTCTAATTGTGATGTTTTGTTGATTTAAGCTCTAACTAACTTTTCAATGTGGGTATTTAGCATTACAAACTTCCTTGTTATCATTGCCTTAACAGTGTCCCAGTAATTCTGGTATGGTATATCATCATTCTCACTAGTTTAAAATCTTTTCTTGATATCTACCTTGATTTCATCATTTACCCAAAAGTCATTTAGGAACACGTTATTTAATTTCAATGTAATTATATGACTTTGAGCAATTTTCTTAATATTGATTCCTATTTTTATTGTGCTATGGTCTAAGATTGTTGTTGGTATCATCTTGGTTTTTAAAAATTTGCTGAGGATTGTTTTATGTCTAATTGTGTGGTTGATTTTAGAGTATATGTCATGTACAGGTGAGATGGATATTTTGGTGTTTTTTGATAAAGACCTCTGTGGATGTCTATTAGAACAATTTGGTCAAGAGTTTAGTTCAGGTCCTGAATATCTTTTTTAGTTTTCTGCTTCAATGCTCTGTCTAATATTGTCAGTGGAGTGTTAAAATCTCCCACTATTATTGTGTAGTTATCTAAGTTTCTTTGTAGTTCTCTTAGAAATTTCTTTATGAATCTGAGTGCTCCTGGATTGAGTGCATGTATATTTAGGACAGTTAGGTCTTCTTGTTGAATTGACCCCTTTACCTTTATGTAATGCTATTCTTTGTATTCTTTTTTTTGACAATTGTTGGTTTAAAATCTGTTTTGTCTGAAATTAAAATCCTCAACCATAAAAACCTTAGAAGAAAACCTAGGCAATACCATTTAGGACATAGACTTGGGCAAAGACTTCATGAGAAAAGCACCAAAACCTATTGTAACAAAAGCCAAAATTGACAAATGTGATCTAATTAAACTAAAGAGCTTCTGCACAGCAAAAGAAACTATCATCAGAGTGAACAGGCAACCAACAGAATGGGAGAACATTTTTACAATCTATCCATCTGACAAAGGTCTAGTATCTAGAGTCTGCAAGAAACTTCAACAAATTTACAAGAAAAAAAACCATTAAAAAGTGGGCAAAGGATATGAACAGACACTTCTTCAAAGAAGACATTTATGCAGCCAACAAACATGTGAAACAAAACTGATCATTAGAGAAATGCAAATCAAAACCACAATGAGATACCGTCTCACC
>CAUYUD010040105.1:0-15022 GCA_963575295.1 Alouatta caraya
TTCAGCCATAAAAAGGATTGAAGGACTGTTACATGCTATAACATGGATGGACCTTGAAAACATTATGCTAAGTGAAAGAAGCCAGTCACTTAAGACTGTATATTGTATGATTCCACTTAAATTAAATGTGCAGAATAGGCAAATCTATATAGAGAGAAAGTAGATTAATAATGGCCTAGAGCTGATGGGGATGGGGATTTAGGGGTTATAGATAAAGAATACAGGATTTCTTCATGGGGTTATGAACGGAGTCTAAAATTGATTGTCCTGGTGGTTACATGCTCTGTGCATATACTAAAACCATCTAATTGTACATTTTAAATGGGGAAATTGTCTGGCATATAAATTATATCTCAATACAGCTTTTATAATCAGGGATGTGCTAAATGGATAAGATATGTTCCAAACTAGCCATGGCTGATAATACTGAGTTACTAGCTCTTGACAGGGCTGTAATGTATGACTTTGCAAATTGTATACTCTACAACTACAAGAAACACCATTTTATGGACTACAATGCAAATGGTGCCCCTGAAGTTGTGTAGTGTACAATATACACAGCTTTAAGCTTCAGCTCTGGCACTTAGGAGAAAAATTCTGAGGCTGATCATTATGGGTGACCAAAGCTCATTTCCAAAAATTCAAAAGAAAGCTAGTTTTCAAGTAAGTGGCACAGAAGGTAATTTTCCCCACACAGCTCTTTAACTCAGGATTCAGGCAACCATTGTGCTCCATATCTTTTATTCCTTTTATCCTCTTGGGGCTTTTTGGCTTTCAACTTAAATACGATATAATTAGCACAGCATCAAAGGATATTTTACAAGCAAATACATGTACCCATAATCCCCCATCCTGAACACAATTGCTTTTATTTCTCTAGATCTCCTTTCACTCTTTATTCATATGTGCATACACTTTTTTTTACATAGCTGTAATTATAGTGTATACACAGTTTGGTTCCCCTTTTACCATTATTTTATAAACACTGATCTATGTTGCTTTATAGTTTTGCATTTATTGTTTTAATGGATGTACAACATAATGTACCATAATACACTCAATCTTCTCATTCCCTGAATGCAAGACAATTAGTGCAATTACACGACAGCCACAATATAGAAATGCCTACATGCAAGGACTCTGTTCAGTTTTTTTTTCTGCAAAGCTCTTATCATCATCTGTGCATATGACTTCATTTGCTTAGTTATTTTTATTATCAATTAGTCCCATGTTGAAGTTAATCAAGAAGAGCAAGGTCCTTGTCTCGTTTGTTCACCGATGTATCCCAGATTGTAGAATAGTAACTAGCACATAATAGATGCTCAATGAATATATGTCAAATAAATGAGTATTAAATCATTCTCTTAGGCTCAATTCCTAGCAGAGTACTGTCTTAGTCCAAGGTCATAAATGCTGGGTTTTTAGCAAGAAAGTATAGCAGAATTTTTTTCCAACTCTGTACTGTTCAATTGGACCTTCAGCTAGAGTCAAATACACATAATTCTGGAGACAGTATTTGAGTCTTTCACCTACAGCTCTGTGGTCCACATTCAGCACCCTAGTTTGTACACAATGCCCATATCTTGAAAAGATTAAATTGGTTGGTTGAAAGAGAAGACAACTCTTTTTCTACTGAACATGAGACTTTGAATTAAGGCCAGGCTGAGAGTAGAAGTATCATATGTCATTTAAAAGCCATCTTTGAGAAACAGACCCACTTTTTCATGGGAATGGGCCAGCGCCAATTACAGGAATCGTACACATTGCTGTTCCAATATTTTTGGGGTTGACGAGTTATCTAGAAGAATTTTCATGAAGTGGACCTTAGCACATATTTGGATACCTGAGCACAGGTCCATTCTTTGGAGCATAATGATTTATCTACAGAAAAAGGGTCCTGCCCCCACTCGTACTGTAATCCCACTCTCACACTCGCCATGTTGTCTGTCATAAGGAAACACAGGGACTCCATGTGTTCTGGAAACTGGCATGAGATGCCAGTGGAATTAGAGAAGGAGCACTGGATGAGGAAAGAAAAGCACCGGCATTACTGAGCCATTACTATCTGCCACACCCTTCCATTCTTTATTGTTCAATACAACCCTATGAAGTAGTAATTATTTTTGTAACTTTTTAAAATGAAGTAACTAAGGAACAGAGAGGTAAGATAACTTGTCTAAGGTCACAGGGTGAATGCAAGAACAGGGATTCAAACCCAGGTTTGATTTACTTCAAAGTAAAATAATTTATATGCCAGACAATTTCCCCATTTAAAATGTACAATTAGATGGTTTTAGTATATGCACAGAGCATGTAACCACCAGGACAATCAATTTTAGACTCCTTTCATAACCCCATGAAGAAATCCTGTATTCTTTATCTATAACCCCTAAATCCCCATACCCATCATCAGCGCTAGGCCATTATTAACCTACTTTCTCTCTCTATAGATTTGCCTATTCTGCACATTTAATGTAAGTGGAATCATACAATATACAGTCTTAAGTGACTGGCTTCTTTCACTTAGCATAATGTTTTCAAGGTCCATCCATGTTATAGCATGTAACAGTCCTTCAATCCTTTTTATGGCTGAATAATATTCAATCATACGGTTTTATAAACAAAATCGCATTTTGTTTATTAATCGGTTAATGGATATTTGGGTTATATATTTTGGCTTTTGTGAATACTGCTGTTATAAACATCCTAATACAAGTTTTTGTGTGGACATGTGCTTTCATTTCTCTTGGATATATACCTAGGAGTGGAACTGCTAGGTTAAATGGCAACTCTAGGTATAACTTTTTGAGGAACTACCAGACTGTTTTCCAGAGTGTCTGTACCATTTTACATTCCCACCAGCTGTTTATAAGGGTTCAATTTCTCTATGTCCTCATGGCCACTGGTAGTATCCCATTGTGGTTTAGTTTGCATTTTACTGGTGACTAATGTTAAACATCTTTTCATGTAACTATAGACCATTTGTATATCTTCTTTGAGAAGTGTCTATTCAAATCATTTGCCTATTTTTTCTGTTGGGTGATTTGTCTTCTTATCGTTCAGTTGCAAGCATTCTTTATACATTTTAGATATAAGTCCCTTATCCAATATATAGTTTGTATATATCATTTCTCCTTATATGAATTTTCTTTTCACTTTCTTGTGTCCTTTGAAGCATTAACAAAAATCTTAATTTTGATGAAGTCCAATTTATCTATTTTTTTCTTTTGTTGCTTGTACTTTGGGTTTTATGTCTAAAAAACATTGCCCTATGACTTACCCCATGTTTTCTTCTAATATTTGTATAATGTAAACATTGGTATTTAGACATTTATTCATTTTGAGTTAATCTTTGCATATGGTGTAAGACTGAGTCTCAAGTTTGTTTTTCACATGTAGATATCCAGTTGTTTTAGCACCATTATTGAAAAGACTATTCTTTTCTCATTAAATTGTTTCAGTACCCCTGTAAAAACTTGATTGATTGTAAATATGAGAGCTCATTTCAAGACTCTCAGTTATAGTCTATTGATTTATATGTCTATCATTATGCCAATAAGCAGGACATCATATGTCCTGCTTCTTGTAGCCTTGAAGTTAGGAATCATGAGCCCTCCAAATTTGTTCTCCTTTATCATGATTGTTTTGGCTATTCTGTATCTGTATCTGAGTTTCCATATGAATTTAAGGATTATGTGGTTAATTTCTATAAAGGAGTCAGCTGACATTTTGATAGAATTTCCATTGAATTCATAGATCACTTTGAAGAATACTACTGTCTTAACATTATTAAGTTTTCCCATCTATGAGCACTGGATGTCTTCCCATTAATTTAGGTATTCTTTAATTTCTTTCAACACTATAAAAGTTTTCAGTGTACATGTCCTGAACTTTTGATCGGATTGTTGAAGTTTGAGAAGACAGCAATTGGGGAGAGTATAGAATTGTATCAGGCCAACACAATATATGATGAGATGATGAGTTTATTCTGGGAAGACACAACTAGTCTCCCAGATAAACCATGATCTTGTTAGCTACATCTTGGCCATGTGACCGTGGGAATGTTATTCATTCCCTTTGAGCACCAGTCTCATTTTCAAAATGAAGCTAATAGCGCTTTGTAGGGCTGTTGAAAATTTTGATATGACAATGCCATCATAGAGTAATAAAATGGCCCATCGTAGAGCAATAAAAATACTGATTTCCTTTTCTTCTTCCATTTCTATCCATTTCCCCAGAAGCTATTGTAGTATAATAATTATTCTGGTCAAGTCAAGATAAAAATCTTTCTATCTTAAATTTTCTAAGCAACCAATACATATACATGCCGTTTGTCTTACGTGGTATATATAATTTCAGATTTGTAAGCTTGGCCCTTAAAATCCCCTGAGATACAAGATTAATGTACAAAACTCAACTGAATTTCTATATATTTGAAATTAATAAATTTCAAACAATATTAAGTAATTCCACTTATAATAGCATCAAAAGGAATAAAATATTTAAGAATACATTTAACCAAGGAAGTGCAAGACTTGTAAACTGAAAACTGCAACACTTTGTTTAAAAAATTTAAAGAATATCTAAATAAATTGGAAAACATCCCATGCTCATGGATCAGAAGACTTAATATTGTTAAGATGGTAATAGTCTCCAAAGTGATCTACAAACTCAGTGCAGTCTCTATCACAATACTAGTGTGTTTCTTTGTAGAAGTTGGCAAGCTGATCCTAAAATTCCTATGGAAACTCAGAGCACCCATTATAGCCAAAATAATCTAAATAAAGGGGAACAAAGTTGAAGGACTCACACATTTTGATTTCAAAAGTTACTACAAAGCAAGAATAATGAAAACAGTGTGGCACTGGCATAAGGAAAAAATAAAGATAAATGGAATAAAATTGAGAGTACGGAAATGAACTCTCGCATTTACAATCAACTGGTTTTTGACAAAGTTGCCAAAGCAATTCAGTGGGGGAAAGAATAGCCTTTTCAACAAGCGGTGCTGGGACAACTGAATATCCACATACAAAAGAATAAGGTCAGACTGTACCTCACATTGCGACAGCCAGGTGGGAGTGGGTCCCTGGGAAAAATTCCAACTGGCCTGAGTACTAGGGTAGAAACTCAGGCATTTTGTGCTGTTTGCAGAGCCTCTTCCTGTGTGGAACCTGGGATTTGAGCTGTGGGCAGTAAGTGCTCTAGCAGAGACTCTGGCCTTGTGATGAGGAAGGAGACCCCTAATCCTTTTAAGCTTTTAAGAGCCCTTCCCCCTAGACTTCTACATTGCATTTCAATAGAAGAAGTAAAGGCTGGCAGACTCTGGCACCACCCTTTATCACACTCACATTACGCACTCCTATAGATGGCAGGCATAGTACACAGGAATCTTTCTGGAAAGCCTTGTTTTCACTTAAATATGATCACACCCCCACCTAAGTCACTTATCCCACACCTACTTCATGGATCGAGACCCTTTCACATGTAATTTCTAGGGTTGTAAGCCTTTAAAAGGGCAGGGATTTTCTTTGTTAAGGGAGTTCAGCTGTTAGACCTAACTATGCTGCTGCTGCTCCTGTCCAAAGTTCAGTGTTTTAGAGGTTTATTTTGCAGCCTTTCCTGCTGCAGTGAGAGTCCCTGTTTCCCACTTTTCGTCCTTTACACCCAGTAAAACCCTGTCTTACTCACCACTCACCCTTCGAACTGTCTACAAGTCTGAATTTTTGTGGTTGTGGGACAAAGGACCCCAACTTTAGCTGAACTAAGGAAAAGTCCTGCAACATTTTTGGTGTGCAATGTGGGGGCAGGAGAAACAATGAGTGAAATGGGAACTCCAAACCTCTTATTGTTGCTCCTAAGCCTTTTTATCCTGGGACTTCTGAGCTTATGGGAAACGTACCCCCTACTCCAGGTCCTCCCAGGGTAGAGACCTTTTCATTCCCTTTTCCAGACGGACTGGTGAGCACAGCTCCCCGCCCCCGACTCGGTGCTGGGGCTGGGATGCATGGCCCAAGAGTCCTACGTAGCTGGCTCACTGGTTCCCAGCAATGGTAGCTGCAGCATTCTCCTTCCCCTTCCCCTTCCCCTTCCGGAGCCAAGGGTTTCAACTCCATTGGACACTAATTAAGCTTAAGCTACTCTCCCAGTGAAGGAACCACTTGCATGAGAATAAGAGTTTCTTCCCCAGGCATTTTTAAACCTATTTCCTTTCCCCTTCTCTACCCTGTCAACAAGTGAATCTTTAAAGTTTTCTTTTTTTTTTTTAGAAGACAGGCCAACCCCCACCCAACTATCACTGTTTGTATTCTATGCAAGGTTTTGGTTATGAAATCAAGCCTCCATCTTGTTTTACAGCCTGAGGGCATGGCTTGTCACTCTGGTGGCTAGGCTTTGTTTAGCAATCTTGCCTTAGTGGATGAGCCCTCTAAGGTTCCATATCTGCATGTTTTCCTAGCTCTGTCTCTTAAAGGTCCCCATCCAGCTACTGGGTTTTCTTCTGCCTGTCTTTGTATTGTACATAATTTCTGTAAAAAGAGCTCTCATTAATTTGGCCTAAAGAAAGACAGGCACTTAGATAAAATGTTTTTAAAAGAGAAGATAAAAGCTATGGTACCTTTCAGTTCATGTGACTTTAATTTTTGAGACGTAAAAACAGCCTTAAAGTTTATTGGTAAAATCTAGGTGTCATTAAAATGTAAATAGGTGAACTAAACTATGCAGGTCAGATGCAAGGTTTGCTGAATGTTTTAAGATTACAAACTGCTTTTTGGCTTTTGAGAACTATCTGTCTTGCCTGCATCACAATTGGTAAGGCCTGGGGACAAATGGACCTAACCACGCCCTTAATTATGTTGGTGTCAAACCTTGACTGCACTTAGCACACAAAGCAAATTACCATGTTTTACCTTAAAGTTAAAAGTTGCTAGGAGTTACCATTAAAACATGTAATTGAAACTACTGAAAATAAATTTACATACAAGGAGTGTAAGAACAGTAAAATGTATTTTTTTAGGAAAAGATTGTGAAAAGGCATGGAAATATAAATTTTGCCTAAGGTTAAAAGATTGTTTTAAATTAGGAAAAAGCTGAAGGTTCAAACATGTGGTGGAAGAATTGTGGAAATTAATCTCGCAGAAGATGCTCTCTGGGTGAATATGGTGACTAAATTCAAAAGGGTTATAAAAGGTTTTTGCTTCTTTAAAATTTCTGAGTCATCATTTTGGCAAAATAAATAACTTATAGTAATCTGGAATTCTATTTCATAATATCAAATGCTTTAAACATATTTAACAGCCTTCCCAAAATCAAACTTCAGTTTCAAAATTGTCTTTCCTAACAATTTTTGAATAGTTCAGAAGGCCCCTGGAATGTCCAGAAAAGAGAGGTAAACAGGATTATTTGACATATTTAGATACATGGGATTGCCAAAATGATGTTCAATCTTTAGGTTATATTTTGGTGAATAATGCTAATATATGTTCCAAAATTGTATTGGATTTCTAAAATTCTAATGTCTAACTATATGCTATCAATCATAATTAAGGTTGCTGTGAGTGGGAAGCACTCTAGCAGAGACTCTGGCCTTGTAAGAGTCCCTGTTTGCTCCCTTTCTTCCATTACAACCAATAAAACCCTGTTTTACTCACCATTCAAACCTAAATTTTCATGGCTGTGGTCAAAGGACCCCATCTTTACCTGAAAGAAGGAAAAGTCCTGCAACAATGTCAAATACAATAATTAATGCAAAATGGATCAAAGGCTTAAGTGTAATAGCTAAAACTATTAAACTGTTAGAAGAAAATACAGGGGTAAATCCTCATGGCCTTAGATTTGGCAATAGTTTGTTACATATGATACCAAAAGGACAAACAACAAAAGAAAAACATAGATAAATCAAACTTTATTAAAACTGTGAGTTTTTGTTCTTTAAAAGGCACTATCAAGAAAGTGAAAATACAACCTACACAATAGAAGAAGAGGTTTATAAATTATACACTGGGTAATGGCCTAGCACCCAGAATCTATAACGTACCCACAACTCAATAACAAAAAGACAAAAATAGGAAAAGGGTCAAAATCAACATTTGTCAAAAGAAGATGCACAATGGCCAACAGGCATGAGAAAAGATTCTCAGTGTCGTTAGTCATTAGGGAAATACAAATCAAAACCACAATGAGATACAAGGAAGGTGCTATTACGGTGGTCGTCTCTGTGACCTACTGACCAATGTAAAGAACATACTACAATGCCTATAATTAAAAATATCATAACAAGCACTGGTGAGGACATAGAGAAATTTGAACCTAAAACACTGCTGGCAGGAATATAAAATGGTGCAGTCACTTTGGAGAACAGTCCAGCAATTTCTTACAAAGTTTAAGCTAGAATTATCATACGGCCTAGCAATTCCTAGGTATATACCTAAGAAAAATGAAAGTTTATGTCTTTACAAAAACTTGTACTCAAAGGTTTATAGCAGTATTCTTCATAGTATTTAAAGGTAGAAACAACCCAAAGGTTCATCAACTAATGAATGAATAAATAAAATGTGGTATAACCATATAGTCAAATATCATTTGGCTGTAAAAAGGAATGAAGTACTGAGGCATGGTACAACACGAATGAACCTTGAAAACATTATGTTTCATGAAAGAAGCCAGTTACAGAAAATCACACATATGGTGCCATTCATATGAAGTGTCAAGAATAAGCCAATCGATAGAGTCAAAAAATAGATTAGTAGTCACTGCTAGTGGTTGGAGGGAGGGGAAATGGAGTGCGACTGCTAATGGGTATCAGATTTCTTTATGGGGTGATGAAAATGTTAAAAAATTGGTTGTGCTGATGATTGTAAAACTCTGTAAATATACTAAAAAAATGAATTGTAAACTGTAAATGGATAAATTGTTTGATATGTGAATCATATATCAAAGCACATGTTCTGACAAAATGAAATACAATGTACCCTGGAACAGAGTTCTGGAGCAGTGGGAGTTAAACAGGTAAATGTCATTCTTAGAAGTCTAAATTCTGGAAAACAGGACTGTGTCTTTTACACTGCTACAGCGCACATGTTTAACAAAGTTTTATATGTAGCCAATGTTAAAGGCAATCACAGTGATAATGAAGGAAATTTCTTGGAACCAAACCGTCCATCAATTTGCAACTATGCAGAAGAGAAGATGTTATAAAATCATGGAAGCCTCCAAGGGCCTTGACATGTAAGAGGCTTATAAAATTGAATTGTGCAGGTGCCTTGAGACTTGGTCAGAAACTTACTCATTCCAGAGATACCCTGGGGTTCAGATAGCTGACAACTATGCCTGGAGAAGTTAGACCTGTTCTAAATACCCTAGAGATTCTAGCATTCTTAAAATCATCTCCAGGCTCAGGACCTAACTAGAAAATTGCTGACCTAACGTGCTTTCCTTGAGGACCTTAGGATTACTTAGAAGGGCATCAGGCTTGGGGTCAGTTTTTGAGACTAAAACTGAAATCTGTCTCTCCTGGAAACACTAAGGGACATTTTTTAGTAATTTTTCTTCCAATAAAATCCCAAAGTAATTTTAATCCAAGTATTTGGGGTTCCTCCAGAAGTAAATGGCTGCTAGGAGCATAGACTGTTTGACTCCAGAGTGAGTAAATGTTAGATAGATTAAATCTTTACTTTATCTAGCTTTAGATTTGGTCTTGTATGAAACTGACAATAAAATAAGAAACATGGTTTAAACCATACAAATATCTGTCAAGAAGCTAGTCTGTCTCAAATCAGTTTCACAAGGGTTAAAGATAAACCTGTAGCCATATTTCTCTGCCAGTCGGAATGGGGAGCTTGGTCAGGGAATCAATATTATGTACATTTGTTCTCAAAAACCTTGATGGTTTAAAGCATCTATACTTTGTTTTGTAGGATAGATTACTTCGCACAAATGCCCATATGGAAGACTGTAAAACTAAATAGCATTTAAAGTGAATTCCATGACCCCTATTGACTTCCATTATGAGATCATAGATGGATTTCCATGGGGAGAGTTCTCCTAAGCAACTGTTGAAAACTTTTGCAAAGGAAGATGCTGTGATGGTGGTCATCTCTATGACCTACTGACCAATGTAAAGAATACTGTTGGACCTTTGGTGCTACCAACTTTTGGCTGTTAGTTATCTGTCCTTACTTAGAATTCTGTTAAGGCCAAGCCAATCCAATTCAGGTCTCCTCAAGGATTCTTCACATACAGATAGTAAAATAACTTACTGCTTAATTAGGAAGGCCCTGGTTAGTGTTCCTGGGGTTAAACATTAACAGAAAGACTGCAATCTTATTTTTATTAAAAGGATACTATATTAGGCTACTGAAATGGCAAAGCAGTGATTCTCAAATTTCAGAAGGTATATTGAAAATGCAGATTCTTGGGCCACACACTCAGAGCCACAATGTCAGATAATCCTAAAACAAAGGACTTCCAAGACTCTGCAGGCTCCCTGGATACATAATCCAGTACCTATATTCTCTTTGGAATGTGATAATATGGGATTCTATATACAAATAACAGCCTATAAATACTATATACTGGGCACTGTCTATACACATTACATATATTAACTCATTTAATCCTCACAGCAAAACTTTCAAGGAGATACTATTATTTTCATCCCTATTTTGTAGATGAGAAAACTAAGGCAGAGGTTAAGTAATTTTCCCATGATCGTTCTGCTGATAAAGTAGCAGTACTTAGATTTGAACGAAGGCATAATTAAGGAGAAACTATGCTTAATCTGCTATGGTCTATAACACTTTGCTTTTCCAACACCATTCTTTTTTCAAGCTGTATCGGAGTTTTTAAAAATTGGCCGTTTGAAGAGTGCACTAACAAGGTCAGTCTCTGAAAATCAGACGAATGCTTTTTGCACTAACATCCTGGCTAACACGGTGAAACCCCGTCTCTACTAAAAATACAAAAAATTAGCCAGGCGTGGTGGCATGCGCCTGTAGTCTCAGCTACTCAGGAGGCTGAGGCAGGAGAATTGTGTGAACCTGGGAAGCGGAGGTTGCAGTGAACCGAGATCCGCCACTGCACTCCAGCCTGGGCAACAGAGCGAGACTCCGTCTCAAAAAAAAAAAAAAAAAAAAGAAAAAAAAGGAGATAATCACAACTAATTTCTCCTCGCCTCAATAATGCAGACATGGTTTGTCTTAATATTTGCATTCTTCCAGCCAAGGCCCATGAATATTGTTTGGGCATCTGCTCTCAGCTTGACAGTCTTATGAAGGCAATATAGTCTATGCACCCAAAGACTGGCATAGAGTGGGTCATGGTGCTCTAGGCTTCCTTTCATTCTCTATGGAGACAGAGAGAAATGTATCCTTTGAAGACACCTATGGGGTTTCAAGAAGGAAACACCTGACCAGAGACATTGAGAAGTATAACCTAGTCTCAATAGTTTCCTATGAGAGGGTCCTGAGGGAATTTCTGCTTGTATCTGCCATCTAAGGCCAGTGTTCATTTCTTCAACCATTTTTCATTTATTCAGTCTATTGAATAGATACTTATTCAATATCTCTTGAGTGCCTGCTATACGGAGGTGATAGGGTTATGGTAGGGAAGGAGACAGACAAACCTCTGCCCTTGGAGACATCCTCATTTAATATTCAATTTGTCTTTAAGTATTATTCTTTGCCAGATGGGTAGACTGCAAAAATTTTTTCCCATTCTGTTGGTTGCCGATTCACTCTAATGACTGTTTCTTTTGCTGTGCAAATTGATGAGAAATATTCATACCTAACATTTATGAGTCAAATGCTAAGTATGATTCTCATGACTGATCCAGTGATGAGGTAAGGTATGAACACAGAAAACTATCACATTGCATAGTGTGGAAAGAATAGTAGTAGTTCTGATGTCAGGATACAAGTCTAGAAAACAAATCCTTCCAAAGATTACAGGTGGAGAGAAATGTGATCTAGGGAAAAGGGGAAAAGGTGGTATTAGGCAGGAATCAGAAGCTGCTACAATTTTTAGGCTGGAGCCTAGAACCCCACACTCTCTCAGCCTCTGAGCTGGAGCCACCATCCCTGTGACTACTGGAGACACCAGAGCTACTAAGGCTGCAGGACCACCTGCTACTGATTGCGGTGCTTCTGGTGAAGAAACTCAATCCCTTGTTTCTTCTCTGGGCTTCAATTTAACCCCCAAACCTTAATAAATACAGTTGGCAAGGGAGTCTTAGAAATTTTAGTTTTCTGATTCTCAGTGATCCAATAAAAGGGCACAGAGAAGATTATGGGAGTGTTAGATAGAAAGCTAGTTACCATCTAGCACAAATAAGATTAAACACTGCTGTAGAAATAGAGATCCAGGCAGAATATACAGAGTCAACCAATTTAAATTGTCAAGGAAGGTTCATATCTATAAATACTTTCAGGCCTGCCTTTGGAAAGGCAGAGTGGAGTCTGTGTTGCTCCAGATAACAATAAATGATAGAAATTCTTAGGGGATGAAATTTAGTTATTTGCAAAAACTAATTTCCTTATGACTAGAGCTCATGGCAAAAATGACCTGCTCTTTTAATATGTTGACTGTTTGAGGAAAAAATTAATGCTATTTTTTTCAGGGATTTCCTAGAAGAGTTTCTCATAGTAGGCAGTAAATGGCTTAGTTGGCAGCTAATGTTCCTTAAAAATTTACAATTTTATGATTCCCAAACCACTCATCTAAAAATAACAAAATGTGTTTAAAAAGTAGATAAATTAATACACAAAACATAAAAGGTAACAAGGCAAAAGTATTAAATATATTCAACATGTTTTAATAACTTGGGGGAAAATGAGTACATGAGGAAAGAAACAAACATGAAAGGACTTTCTTATCAGCCCTTTTCAGGATTCCAAATTTTTCTTACAAGTATCTATCAGTGCTCCAAATAAGCCTTTGGAGTTCTATGCAAGAACTCCATAGTGGAAAGAGAAAAACACCTTCTTTCACACAGATGTTGGCACAGTGCTGAAGGATGGCAGCCAGCCAGCCTGCTTCACACCACAAGGCCAGGAGCAGCATCTGCATATGAGAGCAGATTATCCCATCGGCAAACCCCACTCACACTGCCAAGGGTACAGTTAGGCTGTTAGTGACTAAGAAGCCATCTCTTTCACCTGAACATTTCTCTAGTAATTTAGGATGATGAAGAGGATGTCTTTCTTTTATATGCAAGAGAAATAAAGACTTGGACAGTAATAAGGGAGGACAGTACGTATCATTTATTATGTAAGAAAATTCACTGATAAATAATCTCATAATACCTAATGATTGGATGATATCTACGCAGAAAGTGGATAATATCTAGCTTATCCACAATTGAAACCCTCACAAGACAGACCAGTCAAGTGGTACCCAGTGGTCTTAAGTACAGTCAATGATAGGAAGCTCAAGATCCCCACATGTGGCCAACTGGAAAACGGGAGAGCAAAGTCAGAAAGACCTGGGTTCAAATCTTCACTATGTTGGCCATCAGCTTCATAAACATAAGTATTTTATATCATCTAGCTAAATTTCAGTGTGTATACCTTTAAAATAGTAATGTGTCTACTTCAAACAGTTGTTACAAAATTAAAAGAGATAATGTGTGTAACGGCTATTTCAATAAATGGCAGGTGTTATTATTCTGATATGTCTACTCTGTTGTTACAAAATTAAAAGAGATAATGTGTACTGAGATAACACTATCTCAATAAATGGAAGGTGATATTATTCTATCTTTCATATGTCTCTAATGGTTAGAAATGCTTTATATTAAACTGATTTTATTTTCTCTATAATTTAAGCCTGCTATCCTCTTTATGACTTAAGGGCTTCTGATAACAAATGTGTTTTATCTTTTACTGAAAGTCTTTCACATATTTGAAAATAAGAATCATTAACTTCACTCATCATTTCTTTTATGGACTGAACACACCCAGTCCCTCAACCTTCGCTTGTATTCCGTGGCTCTTAGCCACCTCACTATAACAAGAAGTGAAGCCGGGACTGTGGAAGGATTGTGATTAAGTGGTTGAAGTGCAGAGATAAGAATGGGAAATGGAGAGTAAAAAGCATTGAACAGCCCCAGCTTTGTTTTTTTGGCGGAAAGATTTAGCAGCTCTGATCAGCTTACTGATATTCCCACAGTGCTGAGACTGGCATTTTTCCACAGGCATTAAGCATCATTCCACTCACAGTTGGTTAAGGGTTTCCAGAAAGGTTTCTACCAAAAACATACTCTCCTTTGATTTCTTCCTGAAAATCACATATCTGGTTCTATATTATTTTAGTTCAAATATCCACAGACAACACAGGGTGAAATCACCCTTTCACTACAGTGTTTTATTTACTGATGTATTCATTTATTTATTTATTTTTATTATACTTTAAGTTCTGAGGTACATGTGCAGAATGTGCAGGTTTGTTACATAGGTATACACATGCCATGGTGATTTGCTGCATCCATCATCCTGTTCACTTTCACTAATTTTAACCATCTATACTTAAATGTTTTCTTTCAGTTTTTTAAGGTCAGGTTCATTAAATTATACTTTAATACATTAAAATTCACCGTTTTCATGTGTTTGGTTCTATTAATTTGGGCAAAGGTATGCAGTCATGTAACCAGTGACCCAAAAGAACACTCATGCTTCAGTGTAATCAATACTCTCCCCCAGTCCTTAGCCCTTGGCCACTACTGTTTTGCTTTCTGTCTCTGTAGCTGGACCTTTTCTGGAATGTCACATAAATGAAACCATATAGTTTGTACCCATTTTATTTCTGCTTCTTTCACTTAATATGATGCTCTTGGGATCTGTAAGTTGTATAACATGTATCACTAGTTTGTTCCTTTTTTGGAGAGAAATTTTCCTTTATACCATTATATATATATATATATATATATATATATATATATATATATACAAACACACACACACACACACACACACACACACACACACACACACAAAAACGACAGAGTTAGATAAAACAAAAACTAGGTGATAAA